>JXCR01132439.1:25453-55149 GCA_002079205.1 Phalaenopsis hybrid cultivar
ATATATATATATATATATATATATATATATATATATATATATATATATATATATATATATATATATATATATATATATATATATATATATATATATATATATATATATATGTTGTTGTATTTATGGCTTAATTGTAATTATGAGTAATTTGATCTCATGGCTTAATTTATTTATGTGCTCTAGTCTCTTCTATAAAATGGACTTAAGAGCTTGTTAGAATAATGATAATTTAGGGAGAAAGTTATGAGGTGTAAACCAAGTCGTCTTTCTTCCTCACATTTGGTGTTGTGGAATCTCTTTTCTTATGAACATGTGAATTGATTTAACGTCGAAACATGTAAATATTTTGTGTTTGATTATTATTGTGTGAATTTTTACATTTTCTCATTATTTTCGCATAACAATTGATATTAAGCCTTCGGGTTTGTGATCAGAGTGTTACTCTGCATGGAGGGCAAGAAATCCGGCGTGCTGCTGTAGTTTTTTTTGCAACAGGTGATCCGATGTGCAGGTCGGCTGCGGGCCGGCAGCGGTTCCGGCAAGCTTAGGCCACAGTTCGGCGGGTAACACAATTGAGGGCCGGGGAAAATTTTCTGGGAAATTCTTTTTTTTTTTGTAAAGGAAAATTTTTTGGGAAGAAACCTTGGATTTAAAAAAAATAAAAAAAAAGAGGGAATAAAAGGAAAAAATTCAGGAAAAAAATGAGAAATTTTATTTTCTGAAATTTATTTTTGTTTATTAAATATATTTTTATTGTTTGTTTGTTTTTTTCTTCATTTTTTTCCGAAGTATTTTGTCAAAATAATTTTCTTTTGAACAGTGGTCCTTACAGTGGCAGAAATAATTGATAGGACAATGTATAGTTCTTTGACATCCATTTTGATAGTGCAAATATCGATTCATCAGGTGGTTACACATCCCGCCAAAATTAATGTGACGAAATTTGACAACAAAGAGAATTTTGACATGTTGCGATGTGAGGTGATCGATGTGTTGTGTTCTCTGAATCTACAAAAAGTTTTGAATAGAGAGGAATGTCCTGAAGAGGAGTCAGAGAGAGTGGTTGAAAAGGAACAAAAGTGCTTGTGGCTTGATTCAAAATTGTTTAACTTAGGAAATTAAATATGGGTGATGATGGAGACTTATGCAGGGAAATTGTGGAGAATGCTGGAGGACAAATACCTCACAAAGAGAGTGGTGAACCGTCTCGAAGTGTCGACTTTACATGTTTCAGATGAACAGTGATGTTATATTAGACGAGGCAAGCTTTTTAAAAAATCGGGACTCAAAATAGGTGGAGAGTTCTACTGGGAGTGCAAATATGTAGCAGAAGTTGGAGTTTCATGTAACTCTATTTACTCCACAGAGTTCGTTCACTCTAACTTAGATACCTGATTTAGTTGCAGCTCATGATGCATCTGTTGATAGTGTTCAGGAAGAGATGAAAGAAGATGCTGAGGTTGAGATTCCTTCTCAGGAATCTATTGCTAAGAGCAAGACCAGACGCAATAATGTCCCAAAACCAGCTTGGTTGAATGATCATATTACATTTGCTTTTTCAGCCACAAATATAGAAATTCCTTGTCACTACAAAGAGGCGGTGGAGAGTCCAGACATTGATATTTAGAGAGTGCAATGGATAAGAGATTGTGTCTCTTTGGAAGAATGTTACTTGGAGGTTGGTGAAGCTTCCTCCAGGAAGAAAAGCCTTTGGGTGCAAATGGATGTACGTAAAGAAGGAAGGATCTCATAGAGCTGATGTGCGGTACAAGGCAAGATTAGTAGAAAAAGGCTTTGTGCAACGAGAAAGAATTGATTAAGACGAAGTGTTTCCCCAATAGTCAAGCATCCCTCAATCTGTGTTTACTTAGCACTTGTAGCATTGTACGATCTGATCTTGGAACAGCTCGATGTGAAGTATACATTCCTACATGGAGAATTACAAGAGGAGATCTACATATTGCAGCCATTTAAATATGAAGCATTAAAATACTAGGTTTGCAAATTAGACAAGTCTTTGTATGGATTGAAGCAATCACAACGACAGTGATATAAAAAATTTGATCAACTCAAGAGGGGAGAGGAGTCAATATGATCATTATGCATATTCTAAGAAGTTAGCCAACGATAAGTTCATTTACTTGTTTTTATATATTAATGATATGTTGATTGTATCTGCCTGTCAGATTGATGTTGAGAGGATGAAGAATCAACTGTCCAAATATTTTGAAATAAAGAAGTTGGGTGAAGCTTGCAGAGTTCTTGGCATGGAGATTCTCAGGGACAAATCAGCTGAAAAGATTTGGTTTTCGCAGACAGCTTATGTTAGAAAGGTGCTGAACAATTTTGGGGTTGGTATCTCGAGCAAGACATTGATTTTACCCATTACATATCACTTTCAGTTGAGTTTAGACCAGTGCTCTAAAGATGACCAAGAAAGAAAAGATATGTGATCAGTTCTTTATGCTAGTGCAATGAGCAGTCTAATGTATGTCATGATTTATACCAGACTAGATATTGCACAAGCAATTGGTATTGTAAGTAGATTCATGCATAATACAGAAAGAAGTCATTTACAAGTTGTGAAGAGTATTCTAAAATATTTGAGGGTACAATTTATGTTGCTTAGTGATTCAAAGGTAGTCAACTATTATGGATTGCTCTTTATGCTACATTGACTCAAACTATACAACAGATATGGATATGTGGAGATCTATGATGGGCTATTTATTCACATTGGCAGGAGGTCCAATCAGCTGGGGGTCATTTCTTTAGTCTACTATTGTTATGTCTACAACGGGTGCTGAGTACATGACAATCACAAAAGCGATGAAGGAACCTATATGGGTGCAGGGCCTATTGGGTGACTTGGGAGTTGATCAGGAGTCTTTGGCGATGTTATGTGACAATTAGAGTGTGATAGATTTAGCCACAAATCCAGTTCATCATGCTCGTACTAAGCACATTAATGTGAGATACCACTTTATTCGAAACTTGATTGAAGAAGGCAAAATTCTATTAAAGAAAATAGATACAAAAGAGAATCCAACGGACATGCTCACAAAAGTACTACCATTCTAGAAGTTCACTTATTGCAGAAATTTGGTGAACATCTGAGCTCGTGACTGATTAGGCTGACATTTTTAAAAACTACACGACTCTTGATCCCTTCGGGAAAGGGGTACGTAGACAACCATCTTGGTACAACAGATTTAGAGTTTAGAGCTCATTTGAACTTTTTTCAATTATCTAGAAGTAAGAGATCTTGTGAAGATTATTGTAGATATGACTTAATTGTAAAAGGGTAATTTGGTCTTTCGGCTATATTTACTGGTTAGCCCTAGCCTCTTCTATAAAAATGACTTAAGGGCTTATGAGAATAATGGTGAGGAAGTGTTGAGTGGTAACACGAACCCGTTTTTCTTTCTCCCATCGGTGCTAGTGGAATCTCCCTCCTCGTGAACGTAGACGAATCAATTTAACACTGAACCACGTAAATCATTTCTCTTGTTTTATATGTAAATTCCTTTCCGTCACCTTTCAACATAATAGTTTCTTCTAAAAAGAAAATATTAACTAATAAATTAACAGCACTGTAATAAACCAATTTCGAGAATAGAAATAATATTCATTTCTCATGTTGCTTTATTTTTTTTTATTTCAATAAATTATTACAATCCCCTCTTCTTATAATAAATTTGTGCTCAAATTAAAAAAAAAAAAAAACATAATGAAAGTAATCATACAATTTTTTTAACAAATCTTAATAATATTCACACAATTTTTTTTTTATTTTCCCATGTGGCATATTTTTCTATAGAATTCATACTAAAAGAATTATTTATATGATAGCCCAATATACTATCAAGTTCTTCTATATTACTCAGACTAAATATTATACCAATTTAATCATTGAGAATTCTAGAAAATCTGTTAATGAAGTATTTCCATATTGCAGAGATAAAAAAAAATATAACGAAGTATTTCCATAGGGTAGAGATAATAAAAATATAATGCACTCTTCAATAATTTCATGCAATCAAAGATATAATTGATTTAGTTTTTCTATCTTTCCAAAATATTGTAACTATGATAAATATAAACTCACTAACATAAAATTCCATCAGCATATGCTCAATATTTTATTATATTGAAGTTTGTAGGACCTGATGACATCCCAATTGAAGTATGAAAATGTTTAGGAGATTTGGGAGTTTCTTGGCTTACTAAACTCTTTAATATTATTTTAAGAACTAAAAAGATGTCTGAGGAGTGGGGAAGAAAATTTTGGTCCTCATTTTTAAGAATAAAGGAGATGCACAAGAGTGTGAAAATTATAGAGGAATTAAGTTGATGTGTCATACTTTAAAATTATGGGAGAGGGTGATTGAGCATAGGTTAAGATGTATTACAATGATTTCTCATCATCAATTTGGATTTATGTCGGGCAGGTCTATTACGAAAGCTATACATTTATTGAGAAGTTTGATGGAGAAGTTCAGAGATAATAAGGATAATCTACATTTGATTTTTATTGATTTAGAAAAAAACTTACGATAAGGTTCCAAGAAATATCCTTTGGAGAGTTCTTGAGAAGAAAGGTGTTGATATGACTTATTGCTAAGGTTCCAAGAGATATCCTTTGGAGAGTTCTCGAGAAGAAATGTGTTGATATGACTTAGACAAGTTCAGAGATAATAAGGAGAATCTACATTTGATTTTTATTGATTTAGAAAAAGCTTACGAGAGGTTCCAAGATAAATCCTTTGGAGAGTTCTTGAAAAGAAAGGTGTTGATATGACTTATATTCAAGTCATTAAAGAATATACTAGAGCTGTTACTTGTGTTATGTTGATATGACTTATATTCAAGTCATTAAAGATATGTATACTAGAGTTGTTACTTGTGTTCCGTTGATATGACTTATATTCAAGTCATTAAAGATATGTATACTAAAGCTGTTACTTGTGTTCATCTGAAGGAGAATTGGCCAAATATTTTCCTATTTCTGTTGGATTACATCAGGGATCGGCTTTAAGCCCATATATTTTTTAATTAGTTATGGATGGTCTTACTGGACATTTACATGAGGATGTACCTTGGCGTATGCTTTTTGTTGATGATATCCTTCTCATGGATTAGACGAGAGAAAAAGCCTAGAAAATTTTGAATTATGGAGGTCTACATTGAAGTCTAAAGGCCTTCATTTGAGTATAACTAAAACTGAATATATGGAATGTAATTTTAGTAGTAGTAGCTCTAGTGACAAAAGTGTAACTGTGGGTGATCAAATTATTAAAAATCGTGAACGATTTAGATATCTCGGATCTGTTGTTCACAGTGATGGTGGTATAGATGGGAATGTTAATATTAGAATTCAAGTTGATAGGTTGAAGTGGAGGAATGCTTTGGGCCTTTTGTGTGATAAAAACGTACCACTTAGACTAAAAGGAAAATTTTATAAGACGGTGGTGAGACCTGCAATGCTCTATGGTGCTGAATGTTGGTCCTTTAAATGAAGCATAATACTAAGTTAAGGGCTGTCGAGTTGCGAATGATTAGGTGGATGGGTGGCTTTACACTTAGAGACAAAGTGCGAAATGAATATATCCGTGATAGGGTTGGTGTAGCTCCTGTGACGGATAAAAATAGAGAAAGTCGTCTTAGATGGTTTGGTCACATCAAGCGTCGACCATCTGATGATCCAATTAGGAGAGTAGATGTTTTAGATTCAACTTATGTTAAGAAAAACAGAGATAGACCTAGGAAGCCTTGAGCTTATTGTATAAAAAATGGCCTTAATTTATTAGAACTAAATGAAAATATGACACTACATAGGACGCAATGGAGAAAAATGATTCATGTAGCCGACCTCACATAGCGGGATTAAGCCTTTGTTGTTGTTGTTGTATATGCTCAATATTTTATAATATTTTTGTTTTATATCATAGCTCGAATCTTATTAATAGCACCAGCTATCAAATCAGCATCCATTATTTTTCTTCTGCATATCTGCGCTTAATATTGTTGCCCTGCATCTTATTTATATTTTTATTTTAATATAATAATAAAAAAAACGATGCCTGTCCAACCTAAATTCTTTATCAAAGGCAAGAATATATCTTTTTAAGGCAGTCAATGGAGTGGCTTTGTAGTAGGTGAGGCGACTGCTGAGGTGGGAAACATCATGTTAATTATGACCTCCACTAAAAGCCTTTATTTCTTCTTTTGCTGTATCTGCACTCTATGTATGGAGAAAATATTACATGAAGTAAAGTTATGTATGACTGAAGATGTGGATACTTAGAATGAGCTCATGTTAACAATGGTTTTAATTCCATGGGGAATTTACATACATAACCTATAATTTTTATATATTTACATGTAGGATATCTTGACTTTCATTCTAATTTTTATAAAGCTCAAAACTTCCATAGCATATAAGATGTACAATAATTATTAATTATTTTTCAAAAAAATATATATTTTCATATATAAAATTTTAACACCAATGTATAATTATTATAAAGAAGATTTACAAACATACCGCTTAATTCTTACTTTCGCCTATACTTCAACTTTTACATAGTTGTCAACTTACCTATCTAAGAAAAGATGTACTTCACTTTATAAGAGTTAAAAAAATAAAATCTTTTATATCATTTAAAATATTTGGATAGTATATATATATTTATATATATATACTATCAAAATTTACTGAACAAAAACATGCCATTATAACTATTAAATATTATGTTCGGATAATGTATGTTAGAACGATGACGTAAATCATATCATGATGCTACTTACATAGCGGTGCTATGTGATCTGTAACTTGATGAATAAAATTTGAATAATTAACATCTCAAATTAAAAGCAATGAACAACTCTAATGATATGACGCCCATCATTATTTTTGGTCTCATGTCGTTCTCAAAGAGAGGGCGGCCTTATCTCCCTGTTATGGTCGCTTTGGAAAAAAAAAAATTATAATAAAAGCATTCACATACATACCAGTGAATTCATATGTTAACATGTCTAACCCCAAAACTTTGTTTTCTACATTTATATTACCAAAATCTTTCATATCACATAAACAATAACACTATTTTAAGTTCTAAGAAATAAAATATACATTTTCATGCATAGATAAGATGACATATATGTAAAAATTGAAGTTTAGGTGTTATATATGTATTCAATACATAAGAATTCAGCGGTATGCATGTAAATATTCCAAAAAGTAAAGGTATGCATGTAAATATTCCAAAAAGTAAAGGTCAAAAGGGAAAAATAAAGCAAAATATATTGTATGAAAAGAACTAATCATTTCCTTTCAAATGGATGGCACTACAAGTGCTAGCTTATGACCCTACAGTTATGTGGTTATTCCAACTGTGAAAATTAAAGGAAAGAAAAGATAAAAATAACTCCTAAATCTGTGCATTGGCTAAATTATAAATGTACTAGAATACTTTCAAAGCTGAATCAAGTTCACATAGTTTCCTCTCAAACATAGAAATAACTCAGCCAAATCAATACCATTGTGTGAGACAAAAAAAAAAGAAAAAAAAAAAAAAACCACACACACACAATCCAACCTAAAGTTAATTAAGCAAAATAGATTCAATCCAAACTTCTTCAAATCAACCAACAGCAATAATAAAGGCATATTTTACCATTGAGGCTTATTACAGCTAAAAGTTTGCTATATACCTCAAAACTAAATTGAAACGGTTGGGTTTAACAAGGCACAAGGGTTCTCTGAAACAAAATTTTCCAACACAAAACAACACAAGAACTGAACAGAACATTACCAATCCTAGTCAAACTACTTTGCAAATGAAAATAGCACCAATCAACTTTCTAAAATCTTATTCTTGAAGAAGCACATACAAAGGCACTGCTAATTTCAAAAATTTCATGATGGAGTGTTTAAAAATAAACTAAAGTAAGCACATCAAAGCTAACTAGGCATACAAGTTAGCCTTATTAAAGTTGAACTCATAGGACAATAACTAATATCAACTTAATAAAAGATGCACCTTCTATCAAAAGTAACAACAATTGAAAAATTGCACATCATAAGTGGAATTGATTCCCCATAGGAACATTCACCAAAGAAAGATATATAAAGTGAAAAAAGTAGCACCAAAAACTGTTTGGCTTCCAAGTAACTCAACTACCACAGTGCATACTGTGCAGGACCATTGATTAAAGGCCTGCAACTAAAAAGGGCACTTCAGTTCTCTATACTGAAAAAACTAGAACAAAAAATGACTGATGAATTGGACTAAACACATTGCAACTATGTAAAAATGAATGAATATCAAAAAGTTCATACAAAATTAGATTCGAGCCATTAATTATAATGAATTTGAATTGAAAGATTAAAGTTTAGTGGACAAATTGATGAAAATAAAAAACTTTCAAACATTTGAAACAAAATTCATACATGTAAATATGTAAGAAATGTGTTGAATGCATGTAAATCTTCCAAATGATTATAAATGCAAGAGTTTCTTTTGAAGTGCTTGTCTGTTGTTTTTTAGGAAATAGATGTTGTGCATGCATGTTCGAGAATTTTCCTGAAATTCAAGTTTGTGGTATATTGAGATCATGAAAGTAAATATAATCAAACTAAATCAATTAATAAGTAAGATTAAGTGATATTTGATGAAAGGGAATGCTAACATGAAAATAACAAGGATTGTTGTAAATAGCAAAATAAAATGTATAATATATAAGTGATAAGGAAGATTTTATTTTTAAAAATTTCTAATTTGGTATTTTCTATTTTTAGAATTTAGTATTAATGGCATGTTATAGTTCCTGTTGCATTCTTTTAGCATTGGGAGTTATGCTAAATTTTATGATTTTCCTAATGTGGTAGTTATCTTCCTCTATTTATCTTGTAATAGTTTCCTATGAAAATGAACATGAACTATTACTTTTTCTCTCCCAAAGCCTACATGATATTGGAGCAGAAAATAGTCGTCGAAATTACGACCGAACTTGTGATTGAATCCCATCAACCTCGTTGCTCGCATTTTCTAGGCATCATGATCGCCTTCTCTTGCTCCACTCTCGTCCAAAAGCTTCCCCTTCCTTCTGTGTGTACACAAAACCTTACGACACAGTTGTGACTAGCTAGCTGAGAAGGCATACGAGATCGTGGCGTTCGAAGACCTCCGAAACTTCTGCTTTCTTCTACTTCTACTCTGCTTTGAGTAAGGTTGTTTCCTTTTGTGAGTTCTGGACGTCGTGACGCATAACAGGATCTGAAACCTGTGCGTGTAGAAAAACTTATACCACCTCACGATCAAGGTAGCCAACTACATGTGGTGCTCTCCTCAAATTTTAAGATGTCATATAAGTTAGCAATGAAGGTCGGAGGCCAAAGAATTTCTACATCTATCAGTTCAGGTAACTCCAAAACCACTTCATCTCATCCTATAGCTCCTCTCATGGATGTACCAACGATGTAATATCCCTAGAACTCACCAGCTTACCTCACATTTGCAAAACTTAATGAACACAACTATCTTGATTGGGCTCAATCCATAAAATTGGCGATCCACCGACGGGGGAAGCAAAATTGAGCATTTAACTGGAGAAATTTTAAACTCTGCTTACGGCAACCCTCATTTGAAAAAATGACAGTATGAAGCTCCCTAGTTATGGTTTGGATTATCAACTCCATTGAACCAATCATAGAGAAGTTACAACTAATCTTTCCCGCTGCTCAGGTTATCTTGGAGGTCGTTCAAATCTTTATTCAAACCTGAACAATTCTTCCAAAAAAATTGTTTGCAGTAGTTTGATGAATATTATGATGGCATTTGGGAGAATTCAAATGATTGTGCTAGAGAAGAAAATGAACGAGTCTACTTGATCTTGGTCGACCTTAATCGAAGTTTAGACGAAATTTGATATCACATCCTCGACAAGAAACCTCTACCCTCTATTCGAGAATTTTTTTCTGAAGTGAGATGCGTAGAGTCAAGAAGGAAAATTATGTTGTACAATACCGAATCTTCTTGTAATATTGAACATGAGAGCTCAACTCTTGTATCAAAAGAGGTAGATAATGACAAAAAAAATCATGGTACAAGCATTGCAAAAAATCATAGCGCATGAAAAAGACATGTTAGAAATTCATCGTAAACCTATAAGATGGAAATCAAAGTCTAAGCATAAAAGTCAAACTTATTAAGCTACTCTTGAACAAACTTAGGAGCCACATGGTAACTCAAATGCAGTCACTTTTACCAAAAAGCAATTAAAGCACTTGCACAAATTATTTCAATATCCATAATTATTTTTGGTTATGTCTTGCTTCTCATTATAGAAGGGTAACTCTTTAGTCACTGTTTTATTAGGTGTTATTCTTAATTTTTTTTTCATTTTTGGATAATTGATTCTGAATCAACTGAACAAATGACTAGTTATTCTAAATTATTTTCCTTTCATAGACCTTGTGCAGGTAATAAAATTGTTAAAATTATTGATGGTTCTCCCTTAGTAATTTTCGGAATAAAAACTGTCAAGTTCTTTTCATTATTAACCCTTCGTAATGTTTCTAATCTATCGTGTAATTTATTGTACATTAGTGAAATTACTATTGATTATAACATCAAGCTAATTTATATTCTTCTTATTAATAGTTTCAGGAATCAACCACAGAGAGGATGATTGACAGTTCTAAGGAATGATGGACTCTATTGTTTTGACGATGGATAAGACTCGAATAGATAAAGTCAAGAACGGTGTAAATTATGTTTTTTTTCTAATGAAAATACTATTATATTACAACATTATAGGTTATATTATCATAATTTTTCAATATAAAAAATTCTTGTTTCCCAAATTATTTCAGCATAAAAATTTATTTTTGTTTCAATGTAAAGTTAGTCGGTTTGCTAAACATCATTGTGCATTTTTTTCTCCACAAACATACAAACTAACTAAACTATTTACTCTTATTCATAGTGATATCTGGGCTCTTATAAAAATCTTAAATATTCTGGGAAAAAAAAAAACAATTTTTGATAATCATACTGGTTAAATTTTGGTTTACATCATCAAAGAAAAATCTGAAGTGCAAAAAAAAAAAAAAAGAACTTCCCTTATTAACCGTATTAAAAGTTGGATTTGCTGACATTATGGGGATTCATTAGATATGTGCCCCAGCTGTAAACAACGAAAACACTTCAGAATAGAGGGCTCAGTATAGGTGTTCTCCTTAGCTAATTGTTTTTCTATAAAGTGAAACCTCATCATTGGATGTAGAAAAACTCTTCGCATTTGACTATAACTGAAGCTTACTTTAGTTGTTGGAATAGCTATACTGTCACTAGATTCAAGGTGCTCAAATATTACCCTCTTGGATGAGCTTCTTCCGGCGTGCCAATAAAGCTGCAATTCAGCCATATATGCAAAGTTTACAATTTTTGAGTGCGACCAAACCATGTTCAATTCCAATTTATCTTGAATTGCAACTTAAGACACACCAAATTTATCAAGCAACTAGCTAGTTATTTGACTTGTTATCGTTTGTGCGTTGAAGCGGTAGAACTTTTTAGCAGAATCAACATAGATCTTGATCCTTGGCAACAATTGTGGTATTGATTTTATAATATTTGCTCGAAATGTGTTGTTATTAGGTATGACTCATATATCATATGAGGGACAGATGCTGGAGTGAAACAGAGCGAGCCAGAGAAACGGTGCAAGCCAGCAGAGCGGAGCGGAGCGGAAGCATCTATCAAATCGAAGGAGTTTCGTTATGTGGGTTGGGGTGCGTGGGCAACGCCCCCCTGTACTGTATAAGGGTAATTTTGTAATTACATATTGTACGCCGGGGCTATATATATATATATATATATATATGATGTATTGTAACTCTATAGGTATTTTGTGTTCTTTTTCTGAATTGAAGGAAAAACTGCCGCTCTGCTTCTCAGGACGTAGACATCTTTGTCAAACCTCGTTAAATGTCTATGTTTGTTTTTGGATTTACTTCGATTCTTAAGCTTTCTTATCCCTCAAATTCTAAATATTTGTTTAGAATTGTCCTCTCATAAAATTTGCTTCATCTTGAACTAACTGTGGTACGGAGGAGTTGCAGCCACAACGCCGCTACCCCCCTTTCAACCGGCGTGCCACATACTTAAAATTGTTTTTCTACAGAAATCTCCATATACTTGAAGAAAGTTTCCACAGATTGTTTCATTTGAAGCAGTCCTCAACCTGTAAATGCCCATCGAAGAACCTAAAGTCTTGTTTGACCCAAAACTCATCATAATTTTTATCACGCTTGTTGATTCTTCTATGAGCATGGCCATCACCTTGATCATATGCATCTTCATTAGAATCAAAGAGGTCGAAACATCTCTTTACTTTTACATTGTCTTATAATTTAGGATTCGATTGGTGTCCCAAGCAATTGCGTCTCACATTTCGCATTCCAATAGGCTTGATACAGGGGCATTTAGATACTGCGTTTACATACCACACAATTCATGCGTGTTTACATATCAAACACCTTAACTTTGATTCTTTACGTTTATAACACCGAAAATTTTCATGTCACATAAAAATATTATTATAACTTACTTTTGAAAAGTGAAACATATTAGCAGCACCACACCACTAACTCAAGGAATTATTACATTTGTGTGGTCCTCAAGGGTTATAGACACATATTGTACCAATTTTGTTATGCATAGACTGATCTCTAGAATGTTCTCCTGCTTAGTATGTATAGTGGCGCAAGGTGTAACTTTTGAATTATAATGAAGAATGTATGATTTTGGGCTCAAGGTATTATGCTGCTCCTTTCTTGTCCTTAGGAAATGTTCCAAGTGTAATTCTGTTCTCATGGTATCAGAACCATTCTTGTAAATTTTTCGCTCCAACTGCTTCCTCCTTCCTGTTCTTCCCTTCTTCTCCAGTAAATATTGGAGAACTCCTGCAACAGGTAATCTCTATCAATCTCTGAAAAGGATGAATCTATTGGATCTTACTCACAATCTCCTCTTCTCACTGCTCCAACTATCAACATACTACCTCCCCTAAAGTTTCCGACCTCTCACCTCAAGCATCTAACCCAAAACCACCTCAACGCCGAAAATTATCACAACTGGAAAGCCAAGTTCTGAAGACCTTCATGACAAATGGGTTTGCTGGCTTCCTCGATGACAGCTGCATGTGTCCGCCTCAATTTCTTGACAATCAGAAATTTGGTGGAGCAAACACAAGCTGCTGGATCAGCTATAGATCAAGAAGTATCATTCTATACATTTTAAATGGCCTTCCCCCAACTTATAATGCTTTCAAACCTCTATTAGAACAATGCTTCAACCCATTTCCCATGAATTTCTTTATTCCTTACCATGCAATGAAAGAGTTCTCATAAAAGTTTAAAATGCTAAGAATCTGCCAGTCAAATTAAGGTTGAGAGGATGAAAAATCAACCGTCCAAACATTTTGAAGTGAAGGAGTTGGGTGAAGCTCACAGAATTCTTAGCATGAAGATTCTCAACGACAAGTCAACAGAAAATGTTTGGCTTTCACAAAAATCTTATGTTCAAAAGGCGCAAAATAGATTTGGGGTTGATGACTCGAGCAAGGCGGTGAGCTACCCATTACATCTTACTTTTAGTTGAGTTTAGACCAGCATCCTAAAGATGATCGGGAAAGGAAAAGTATGTGGTCGGTTCCTTAGGCTAGTGAAGCGGGATGTTTGATATGTGTCATGGCTTGTATCATACTAGGTATTGCACAAGCAGTTGGTTGTGTCAGCAGATTCAAGCATGATCTAGAAATGAGTCATTGACAGACTATGAAGAATATTTTGAAATATCTGAGGGTACAGTTGATGTTGTTGGGTGTTTGAAAGGAATTCAACTATTACATATTTGTGTGTAAGATATAATGACTCAGACTATACAAGAGATATGGATAGGTGGAGATCTAAAATGAGTTAATTATTCACATTAGTAGATGGTCCAATCTGTTGGAAGTTGTTCCTTTAGTCTATTGTTGTTTTGTCTACTATGAAGTTTGAGTACATGACAATCACGGAGGAGATGAAGGAATATATATGGTTGCAAGCGCTATTGCATGACTTGAGAGTTGATGAAGAGTCTTTGATGGTGTTATGTGACAGTCAGAGTGCGATAGATTTGACAAAAAATCTAGTTCATCATGTTTGTACCAATCACATTGACATGAGATTCCACTTTGTTCTGGACTTCTTTGAAGAAGGAAAGGTTCTGTTAAAGAAGATAAATACCAAAGATAATCGAGCGAACATGCTCACAAAAGTACTAGCAGTCCAGAAGTTCATATATTGCAAGAGTTTGGTGAACATCCAAGCTCAAAACAGATTTTCTACACGATCATTTTGATGAACTTAGCACCTCTTACTGTGGTCCATCTTATCAATCGAATGCCCACTAGAACTACTCACTACGTCTCCCCTTATGAACATCTTCACAAATCTTCGCTGACATATATTCATATCCGAATTTTTTAGTGTGCATGCTATTTATGCTAGAAACCTCAAAATAGACACAAACTTAAACTGAGATAGGTTCAATGCGTATTTCTTGGCTATTCTCTCCAACATAAGGGCTACCAATTCTACAATCCTAATACAAAAAAAATTATTATCTCAAAGCTCATGATCTTTAATGAAACCACTTTTCCACTCAGTTAAAACTCTAATTCTCCACATGCAAATCAGCCACCTAATTCAACCCACATTCCTGCATATTTTCTACTCCCAACAACTTCTTTAACAGTCACCTCATCTAAGCATTATCGATCAACTTGTCCATCTCCTTCCTCTTCAATTCATCCCTCAACGAACACTTCCATACAAACCGAATCAGCAGCAACTCCTCCACCTCCTAATTCTTCCTCCCTCCCACAAACTATAAGGGTTCCTCCATAGATAACACACCTTTCCACAACCCCACATTCTATTACTAATTGACCTGGTCCCTTCAATACCTAGCCGTCACCTGCCTCGACATAGTACATGTTGTAGACTTCTTATGCCAACATATGCACTCTACAACCATAAACCCCTACAAACTTCTCCCTCATCGACTTCAATATATAAAAGGCACAAGTCGTAATGACATGAAACTGAACTCATAGGAATTTACTCTTCGCTCCTATGCTGATGCAGAATGAGGTGGGGATCAACTTGAAAGGAAATCAATCACTAGGGTTGTGCTCTTTTCTTGTAGACATTCTTATTGCTTGGAAGGTAAAGAAACAATGCACAGTGGCTTAAGGAATTAAGGAATTATTACACTTGTGTGGTCCCCAAGGGTTATAGACCAATATTGTACTAATTCTGTAATGCATAGACTGATCTCTAGAACTTTCTACTGCCTAATACATATAGCGGAATAAAGTGTAACATTTGAATTCTAATGAAGAATTTATAATTTCTGGCTCAAGCTATTATGCTGCTCCTCTCTTCTCCATAGGAAACGATTCAGGTATTCCTCTGTTCTCAAAACACAATTTTTAAAGCATAGGCGAACGGTTATAGCCGTAAAAAGTCAAATTTTACGTGTTAGATATGTAAATACATTATGCATAATAATTTGGTGATATGTAAATTTTTTACATACAATAGCATAAATGAATGTAATGCATCTTACTTCAAAGTTTCATATTAGTAGAAAATTCGATTTGTATAGAAATGTTGGCTAAGTGCAAATTATAATTGACAATTCTCTGGAAAAAATTTGTGTACGATAGACGTACGCAGCGCTGCGTACGATTTCGAGGTTATAAGGAGGGTATAAGGGGGTTATACCAGTGTTACAACCCCTTGTAACCTCCATGTAACCTAGTGTAACCTACTTGTAACCTACAAATAAGTTTCGCGCTTCCGTCATCATATATTAAGAATTTATTAGTAGGTTACAGGTAAGTTACGCGAATATAACCCCCTTATACCTTCAGTATAACCTCTAAATCATACCAACGCTGCGTACGTTTATCATACGCAAATTTTTTCCCCCCTAAATGCGGAAACAATTTTACTTTTGTTCACTCCTGTGGCTAGCATTCTCCCTCCTTCCAAAAATAAAAACTCAATTTCTCATCCAAAAAAAAAAAAAGAAAAGATAAAAAAAAAAGCCAAATTTCTGCTGAAGGGAACAATCGAAACAAGACAAGTTTCAATTCAATTTTTAAAGCACATAAAAAATATTACAAATATTTATTTTTTAAATGAAATTAATATATCATTTGAAATATGAATTTTGCTCTGATTAAAATAAAAAAAATAAATTCGTTATCAGTGATGTAAAAATAAAATTTTTTTGTTACATCTATACACAAATCACCCAATTTATAATTTGTAATGTATCCAATTTAATATTTATTTAAATAATACCTAAATGTTTAGATTGCATAGAAAATTTCATTAATGATATGTTTCAGAAAAAAAATCTATTGATCGGTATGAATCTCAATGGCATTTTAATTAAAAGCTTAAAAATCAAAATTTGAAATGCCCGTACTCTAATTTCTAATCAAGTGAAGTGACTAAGTGAGACGAACTGAACGACATGAAAAATAGCACGATCTTAGTCATATTAAGCACTTACAGCATAAAGTGAAGCTTTGTAACATACTTTAAGAGGAAATAATCTCCAAAGTTGGGCAGTTATCATAGTCATATCGAGTGTCTCAACGAGACAAATCCGACGAGCTTTAGATCACCTAGTTTTGGCATCATTAAGGTATTCAAAAACTCATTAATCTACATATGACAAAGGAGTCACTCTAAGCAGTCTAAAAAAGTGGTCCGGATTCATGCAATATTTATAGAGAATGTCACTCATAAAATTTATCAATAAACTTTATAAATAAATTCCCATTATTTTCATGAAAGACGGCTTGGACCTATAGGAGAAGGCTGAAGGAGTTCCAAGCTAATGAGGGTTTTCAAGATCCCCCATCATCGGACCACCATCATCAAAGCACCACCACCGCTAAATCATTGTTGTCTAGTTATCATCATCACAGTCGCAAGACCACCTCAATATGGTTGCCGCCACTACCAGACCACCACTATCAAGCCACCACTATCGCCGCTAGTCGAACCACGTCGTTTGTCTTCGCCATTGTTAAACCACCCCTGCGCGGCAGCCACCATCATTTTTGTATGACTGTTGTTGTCGTAATAAGATCAGTGCCTAGACAACACTATCATCACCGCCAAATCATTGTTGTCTAGCCATCATAGTTGTAGTCGCCTAACCGTTGTCGACTAGTTGTAGGACGATCATTGTCCAACCATCACCATTGTTGTCTTCTAACGATCGCCATCGTCATCGTCGGACCATCGCCAAAGGGTCATTGCCATCATTGGACCATCATTTATCGACCACCACCGTGTCACAGTAGGACCATCGTAGCCGTCAGACCCCTCTCGCTCAACCACCACCATCATCGCTGTCAGACCACTGCCTTTGTTGAAATACAATTGTTCGATTAACACCGTCACCGCTTCCAAACCATCGTTGCCCAGACACCACCATCACTGTTGTCCAACCACTGTCGTTGGGTCACTGTTACCACCAGACCTCCGCTGCCTAGCCACCATCTTTGTTGTCGTTGGATCACCACCATCAGGCTCCTGTTACCAATGACGTTGGCATCAGATGCTCTGTTACACTACCTCTACCATCAGTTTTCTTTCGAAACAGTCGGGTTACCACCAATTCCCGATTGTATTCTGACACTTCCCTAACAGACATCTCACCAAAAACCTCCACTTAAGTAATATTGCTTCTGACTATTCAATGGCTGGTAAAATCTTATAACCTACATCAACATAGTGAAATCATTTCAACTTGGCTGGTCCTCGTGGTATTAACCCTTTTAAGTTTTCCACGTAAAAACTCTTAGTTCTTCCATTTACCAGATCCTCATTTATCTATATGCCAGATCTTGATACAACACTAAAACGTTAAAATATCACTCTTCCTCCATGAATTCACTAGCACCCAACGAGTACTATAAACCTTTTAAAGTAAAATATCTTTTTTCATCTACACATTTTGATGCAGTTGACAAACTAGATTAATATAAAATTGCTCAAGAAGTGATGCGCTTCTCGACAAACAACTATTTCTAATGAGGGTTGGGAAATTTGAGAATTGCATCAAGTATTTCTATTTCAATTACCATGATATATTTTTCTCTATGGCAATGTAACAACATAATTTTGGAAGCTTATATAGGTTGCCCCCTTCAATCAAGTTATAGGTAGAGACCACCTAGCCAGATTTTGAAATTCTCTATGGGCGTATCCATTAAAATGCATAATTTTACAGAAATTTATAAAATTAACAGAAAAATCTAATCCCTTAAAGCAGTTCTACAAGCATTTTTCATCTCTTAAATAACCTTCTTGCACTTTGTCTCCATAACCCCTGCATTTAACTCGTCCATTAAAGAAACTTACCAACTTTTCTCTTTCAGAAGAAAGGTGAGGGTTTAAAGCTACCCTAAATTGTATGACAATTTCTTCCCATCTCCCCTAAAATAATTGCAAGCAATGGCTCATTCTCCATTTAATGCTGAAAAATGTAGCTTTCAAATTGTCATGAAAACTCAAATCACAACAAAATGTGAAATGTTGCAATAAGAAATTTAATGCGATGATACTCACTAATTAAGGAATTATATTGAATTTTTTTGGGTAGGTTGAATGGTTGAACTTGATCGCTTTCAATTCTTTACTTTGTTTCTAACCAAAGTGTTGTTGCATGTTCAAGCACGAACATACATTGATTTGGTGTCTGAAGAATTCCATAAAACGTATTACATCAATGCTAATTTGATCAATAAAATATTCTTCTCGTGAAATAGAAAAAAATAGAATCAATACTATTTTGATCTCTAGTGAATGTGATTGAAGAAATGGGTAAAATTGACGATCAACAGATGACAATTAAGTTACGTCAATTAAAATATGCAATAGCTGTAGGAGGTCAGACGTTGGTGATATTAAGTAAATAAATCTGATGTTCAAACAATCTCTTGAAACACGTTTAAAAAGTGTAAGCCGGTGTATAAGCGACGCATATATACAGTATATTAAAAATGGAATATTTACATGCATACTTCTCAATTCCTATGCATTTACATATCTAACACCAAGACTTCAATTTATACATACATGTGTTGTGGTATATAAAATAAATAGAAGAACGATCTTCGGCGATGAAGTGAAAAATAGAACGAGAATATTCACATCAGAAAACAGTAACATAGTGGAACACACAGATTTACGTGGTTCGACAAATTGCCTACATCCACGAAGTTGCAGATGATTTTACTACTTGAGGAATTTACACTAGTCGATCGTCTGAACTTATAAGAGGAATCTTTCACTTTGTTAATCTCTCTTCTTCTCTCTCTGTTCTTCTCTCTCTACACGGAGATACACCGAAGAAGCTCTGCACCGAGATACACCGAAAAAGATAAATTTACAAGAGAATTAAACCTAATTTCTCTACTGACACAAGCTACCAAAAAGAAGTCAAGGGAGAACAATCTTCTTCTTCCTTCTTCCTTCTGCTGCAAGGAACTACTGCTTGCACTTCTCTTCCTTTGTCCCTAGGAAGTCCGAAGAAGAACACACAAATCGTGACTTAGAAATTGAAGGAGCCGTGCGATGCCTTCTATCGCGAATAGGAAGCGGGAACTGTCGTGACAGAGTTGGAGACGGGGCTCTTAACGAAGGAACGGACTATTCGCAGGAACAGTTCGTGACAGAGCGGGAGACGGGAGAGGGAACTTCGCAGGAACGGTTCGTGATCGGGGGGAGTAGAAGCGGCAGCGTTCGGACTGGGCTCCAGCATAACAATATCCAACTTGGAGACCGGTACACAGACTGCAAAGTCTTCTTCCTCAAACTGATATTCTCCACTGGCGGCACCGCCCTTTTCCTTCAAACGTGAATCCTCCACCTCTGCAAATCAAAACATCTGTCTTCACATCAGTTTCTCAAGAGTAACACCCTCAGCCAACATATCAGCAGGGTCGACATAGCTTTGCACCTCCAAGTTATTTCCTGGGTTACTCTTGTCTCTGCTTACAACTCTCATTGCATGACCAATATCCTGCCTCTATTGAAAGCCTTTTTCAATAAGTATAGTCTTGTACCTCTTCTTGTCATCACGCTCAGTCTTCACCTAATACACCCACTTGTTGTGTAATGTTTTCTTTCCTGGTGGAAGTTCTGTCAGCTCCCACTTGCTCGAACTTTCATCTTGCAAGATTTCTTCATTACTCTGTGGTTCTCCACCATCTGTCTTTGGAACAATATGATGAGATATGTGCACTTATATTGTTGGCTTCATTTCCAGATAGTTAGGAAGCCATGAGGATAGCAGTTAGCGGTTCTGCAGGTAAATCTAAACTGAAATACAATGATATTCGTGATTTGATTTTGGCTGAGGAAGTTCGCAGAAAAGATTCTAGCGATATCTCAGGTTCGAGTTCGGCACTGAATTTTGATTTCAGAGGGAGATGACATGACAGGAACTCAAGTATAGGGAAATCAAAATCAAAGTTTAGTAAGAAGACAACCTGTTGGAATCGTGGCAAGGCTGACCACATAAAGAAGAACTGCATGGATCATAAGAAGATGAAGAATGATAGCACAAATGTGGTATCTGAAGAATCAAGTGATGCACTATTGTTGGCAGATCACAGTTCTATTGAAGACTGGATATTGGATTCAGAGGCTTTGAATGTGGTAAGAAATCTACCAGAGGTTACAGTGTAGGGTTGTGATAGAAGTGAAGAGAAAAGTGGGTCTGGGCACCCATTCTTATTGTTTCACAGACAGATGTTGAAGAACCACATAGCTCTGAAGAAATCTTGCAAGATGAAAGTTCGAGCAAGTGGGAGCTGCAGAACTTCCACCATGGAAGAAGACATTACACAACAAGTGGGTGTACCAGGTGAAGCCTGAGCGTGATGTTAGTAAGAGGTACAAGACTAGACTTGTTAAAAATATTTTCAGGAGAGGCGAGATGTTGCCCATACAGTGGGAGTTGTAAGAAGAGACAAGAGTGACCCAGAAAATAGCTTGAAGGTGTAAAGCTATGTGCAACCTGTTGATATGTTAATTGAGGGTGATACACTTGAGAAACTGAAGTTGTGTACATCTTCAATTGGTCTTCTGGAGTGAAGACAAAGGCTTTGAGTTGCAGAGGTGGAGGATACATGTTGAAAAAGGTGACACCGCCAGTGAAGGATATTAGTTTGAGGAAGGAGATGTTGCAGCCTGTGTACCGGTCTCCAAGTGAGAGAATTGTTAGAGACGGTGGAGCCCGGTCCACTATGCTTGACCGGTTACTTTGCTTTGAAGAGTCGCACCTCTTCACAAATAACCACTCCCGCATTCCTCTTTTGTAAAGTGAAGCATTTCTTCACTCCCTCATGTACGTGATATAAGCTTCAGATGGCTCTCTTTGGGTTTTGTAGTCACACTTTGAGTTCTTTTTCAGTTTCCTCAGGATAGAGGAAGGTTTCCTCGGGTCAGGGAAGAGAAGTGCAAGGAGGAGCAGTTCCTTGCAGTAGAAGGAAGAAGAAGGAAGAAGAAGAAGATTGTTCTCCCTAGGCTTCTTCTTGGTGGCTTGTGGCAGAAGAAAAATTGGGTTTATTTCTCTTATAAGTTTGTCTTCTTCGGTGTATCTCGGTGTAGAGTTTCTTCAGTGTATCTCGGTGTAGAGAGTTTATTTCTCTTGTAAGTTTGTCTTCTTCGGTGTACTCGGTATAGAGTTTTCTTCGGTGTATCTCGGTATAGAGAGAGAGAAGAACAGAGAGAGAAGAAGAGAGAGAACAACGAAGAGTGAGAGATTTCTCTTGTAAGTCGAGGTGATATCGACTGGTGTAAATTCCTCAAGTAGAAAAATCCTTTTCAACTCCGTGGACGTAAGCAATATGTTGAACCACGTAAATCTGTGTGTTCCGCTGTGTTGTTCTTTTCTGGTGTGATTTTTCTTGTTCTATTTTTCACTTTGTTGATCGTTCTCATGTTTGATTTATATATATACCACATCAACTAGTACATCTAGATCTCGCAACAACAACAGATGGTTGGGAGATTGCAAGCATGCAATGACAATCATATAGTTTAGTCAAGTAATTGTAGTTGTTGTCGGAAATAAATAATATCAATTAGTTGATAGAAGTATATGACTTTTCATATATCTGTGTCCTCTCCAATATTATATCAAACTTATGTGAAAAATGATTTTCCGTTTAAATATTTTTGTAATAGTGATTTAATTACTATAAGAAAAAATTACAACATTTCATTAGACATAGAGATGTAAATAATGTCTTTGATGGGCTATTTGCTGCTTAGCTTGGTTTGAGTTCATTCATACTGGATTGATTAACTAATCGATCATGTTTAAACACTTTTTATAAAAAAAGTCAAATATTAATAAACAAATTTTATTATTTTATTCTTCTATGATCATAAATAATATCATTTAAAACTCATGAATAAAATAGGCTTGTTAAGAAGTCGTTTAAATTTAATTAAGGTTCAATGCTAGAAAAGGCATCTACAAGAGAAGTGACATGTAAACATGCTCATCTTAGCACTATTCGTCTGTACTGCAAACCAAGTAGATTAAGTTTATTCTTTTAATGATATAATATTCTTGATAAATTTAAATGTTTTAATAACATCAAAACTATGTGATCTTAAGCTTATTAAAGTCCTCTCATCTTAAAATTAATTTTGACAGGAAACACATAAGTTCTGGATATCTTTTCCTTCGCTAAAAATGCCATAAAGTTCTTAGGCTGAAATTTTTTATTCACTTTTTCTTTTGTGTCAAGATTCGTGCTTACTGATAGGTGTTGACTTAACAGTAAAAAAGATTGAATTTGCCTAAAAAGGATGTTCCGATAACATTGAACAATCACTAATACTATAAAGTTGGTTAATTCTTTGAATGCTTTCTGATAAACATCGTGTTAGAATATTTCAATTGATGCGAGGAGGCTCCCAAAAAATGTTTTTGTCATAATTATGATTTCAGCTTTATTTGAAATTATGAGCATAACGAAGCAATCTTGTCAAGCAAAAGTCTGAAAAGAGTTTGCTTGCTCGGCTGCTGAAGACCTAAGAGGAACAAGCCAAACAAGCCTCCTCATCCTGCCAAACCTAAACATAGAGGCCATACAAATAGGGAGATGCAGAGCTGGACAACTGAGATTTGAAGGAATTGAAGCCCCATGATTACAGATGATTAGATAATAATTTAAAATAGCCAATCATCAAAGCAAAACAATGACAATTAATGATAGAAAGATATATAATACTTGGCTACCATTTTTATATATTTTATAATAAATTTAAAATAATCTCACTTTTATATAAATTATATCTCTCACTTTTAATTACCTTAGAAATAATCAATGGAAAATAGAATAATAAATGCTTCAACTAATATTATTATATGGTTGTCAATTTAGCTCAAAGGTCGTTAATCGCTTGAAAATTGATTTGAATTTTAGCTCGGATCGATCGAACTTTTTTGAATCGAAATCGGACTCTTAACAGCCCTAGTAATATTAAGGCAGTGAATTTAGTGAACTTAACTTGATTGAAAATTGGTTCGAATATTTTCTCGGATTGGAAAAGACGAACCGTGCTACAAGACAGGATTTTGAATCGAATTTTTTTCAAATCAAAACCTACTCCAACCCGGCTCAAAATGTGATAAGCAACTCCACTCAATGGAGCAATCCACCACGCACAAACTCTTCTCCAAGTACAAACAAGGCTACAAGAATTCTTAAAATATCAATAGATACTACTCTTTAATAATATGTTGATACTTAATAATGATGTTTTCCTTTTTTTTTTCTGAAAATTATTTGTTGAGTTCAGAAAACATGTTCAGCTGAACGATGGATTAAAAATTTCGTTGATTAATAAACAAGTTGATGAGTCATTATTGCATGTCGGAAATGTTCACCGGTTTTATTGAAATTAATTAATACGTTCTATGTCATAAGCTTTAATTCGTTTTTTAATATGTATTAAATTTTTAATATTTTAGCTCTCGATTATAGACGTCTGTGTAAACGGTCGAAGCAAGAGAGGAGTGATTTCTGAGGCACGATGTCCTCATGGAGGCATTATTAAATCTGGCAAGTATTTAAATCCATTTTTTATTATAACAAATCACTATTGCGAGTAACTTAGGTCATCTTACAACAACAAAATCAACAAATCATTATTCATTTCACATTTTGTCTCTAAATGTAAAGCCACTCATCCACACGTGCATTTTCTTCTCGATAACACTTAGTTTTATGCTTCTCTTTTAAAGGCCAGCATTCTGCACCATAGGGCATTGTAGGTCTCACCACCATCTTATAAAATTTTCTTTTCAGTCTAAATGAAACTTTTTCTATCACACAATAGGCCCTAAGCATATATTCCTCCATTTCAACCAACCAACCTGAATTCTACTAATAACAACGCTATCTCTATCATCATCGCTTTGAATAATTGAGCCGAGATATCTAAAGCATTCACACCTTTTAATGATTTGATCTCTCATAGTTATAACTCTATCACTAAAGCTACTATTATTAAAATTAGTTTCCATATAATAAATTTTAATTCTACTCAAATGAAGGCAGTAGACTCCAATGTATAACTCCATAATTCAAGTTTTTCCAAAGCTCTTTCTCTAGACTTATCCACAAGAAGGATATCATGCATACACCAAGGTACATCCTCCTGTAAATGTATAGAAAGAGCATCCATAACTAAAGCAAAAAATATGGGCTTGAAGCTGATCTTTGATGTAATTCAACTGAAATAGAAAATATTAGGTCAATCCACCTTATGTGCGAACACAATTAACAACTCATGTATACATATCTTTAATGACTTGAATATAAGTTATATCAACATATTTCTTCTCTAGGACTCTCCAATGGATATCTCTTGGAGTCTTATCGTAAGCTTTTTCTAAATCAATAAAAGATCATATGTAGATCATCATTATTCCCCTCTACTTCTTCTTCAAACCTCTAAATAAATGTATAGCTTCCATAATAGACCTTCCCGACATAAATTCAAAATGATTATGAGAAAACTTTAAAATACGTCTTAACCTATGTTCAATTAGTCTCTCCCATAATTTTAAAGAGGACACATCAACTTAGTTCCTGTATAATTTGAACACTATTGTGCATCCCCTTTTTTCTTAAAAATGTGGACTAAAATACTCTTCCTCCACAACTTAGACATCTTTTATTTTTTAAATAATTTTAAAGATTTTAGTAAGTCAAGGAACTCTCAAATCTTCAAACTATTTCCACACCTCAATTGGGATATCATCAAATCATACAGACTTTTCACCCCTAATTTTTCTTAAAGTTTCATGAACTTCTTTTTTACTAATGAAACTGTAAAAATAAAATATTTTATTATTAATAACGATATTAAGATCACTAAGATTGATTATATTTTCAGAAACTTTATTGAAAAGTTTATTAAAATAACTCGTTCACCTATGTTAAATATCTTTTTCTAAGAAAAAAAAACATTTTGATTTTCATCTTTAATATGTTTTACTTGAATTAAATCTTTACTTTTATTTTCTCTTTGTTTGACAAGTTTATCAATATATTTTTTCATCCTCTTTAGTATTTAATTTATTAAAAAGATCCTATTTTTAGTATCACAGATTGTTCTCTTAGACTCCATACGAATTATTTTATATTTTTCTCAGTTCTCTAAGTTTGTACATTTAAACCAATTTTTATAACACAATTTTCTTATATTTTATCTTTTTTTAAAAATAATTTGTGTTTTATTAGATCCATTCTTATAAGTAATAATATGCTCATCTCTTTTCTTAAATAAAGTATTAGTAATAACAAAATAATATTCTAAAATAACATCTAATATGACTCTACCTTATTCATTAATCACTCAAAAACCGTAGCCACCATGAATATTTCTAAAATCTTCTACCACTTTGCTGACATGTTCATTTAAATCCCCTCCAACAAAAATTTATTCTTCAGGAGGTATCATTTGTATTAATTCTTCTAAGTCATTTCATAATTTTTCTTTATAACCTATACCTAAACCAACTCGAGGAGCACAAACACTTATAATATTAAAAATCATAATATCAACAACAATCATATGTTATAATTTTATCTCTAATTCTATTAATTTTTACAATATTAGCTTTTAAACTCTAATGTATAATTAAGCATACACAATTTTTACTGCAACTCCTACTTGAATACCAAAATTTAAAATATAAGCTATCAATCTTTTTAGTCTTTTCTCCAACCCTTTTAATTCAATGAAAACATAAAATACTTATCTTTCTATGAGTAATAATATCAGGTAATTCCATTAATTTATCTCTCAAATGGAAAATGAAATGATCCCGAACGACCCAAATTTGTTTTGCTTTCTTGTTCGACAGAGCCGTGCTGTCATGCTTAGTTTTCTTGCTTTCTTGTTTGATAGAGAAGTGCTGTCATTCTTAGTTTTCAGGTCTTCAAAAATAGATGCTTTCTCTTAACAAATATTTATGCACCAAATTACTGTCATGCTCTTTATTTTATCTAAAGAGGGGAGCCTAATCTTGCAGAATAGCTATATGTAGTGCTATTATATCATTTTTTATTTAATTTGCAATTATTGGCGATGCATTTAATCTTTTCTACACCAAACACTAAAGATAATCGAACTTTAGCATAACTTAATTACCTTGTTATTAAATACTAACTATCATATTATATCACAAGTAAGTTAGGAAAGAATTTAATTTGTTTAAAGTAACTAATCAAAATTTATCAGAATAAGTTTTATGATTGTTGAACTTAATTTGGGATGAGTATTGAAAATAAGCTCAAGATCATATCAACTTTGAGTAGCAAATTTATGTGCAAATTGAATATCTCCTCATAATGAATTTGACAACAACCGTTGAATCTAAGTTGTTCGAAAGACACACCCAAGAGAAGATAAAGCTGAGAGCACAATAATGAGTAGTAAAATTGTATAATCCTTATTCAAGAAATGAGCCTCCTATTTATAGATATGGGGACTATGGAATTACATTTGTACCCTTAGTAAAATAGGGACAATAGAGGGTATTTTGGGTAGTTGATATTAGTAGAGTCAGGTGCCTAAGAAGGCGTCCAACAAGCTACATAATCTGGGCGGTCATCGTGGGTCGTTGGTTAGATGTTCAGGTGGCGGTTAGTTTTTGTCTGAAGCATGTGATGATTCCCACCGAATCAATCGTGCGAAAATTCGGTTGGGATGCCCCTTGAGTGGGTCGTTTATTACTGTCTGATTTTAAAGTTGGTTATTTTCCGACTAGTGTGTGTTGAGTGGTCAGAAGATCGTCCCTTGGGTCTCCTCATCTAGGCCCCCATCCTATCACATCCTTTTCCTTGCGACTTCTGGATCTCTACGAGGTTCGTGTAGACACATTTTATATACTCAACAACATAAAAGCAATCCGATCCAAGCCTGAATGAGCCCAGATCAAGTATTTAAATTTTATTATGAACTTTGAGATACTAAGTAAAAAAGTTGAACAGTCTCCATTTCTTTTATAATATAGTCAAATCAAACATCTTGACAAGAGAAATCCAAAAATTATAAGATCATTTAATTTTGAGGACTCTGTGATACTTCAATGCTAAAAAATGAATTTACATGAGTCGTTTGATAATGTTTTGAGATTCTCATAACGTACTAAAATATTATTTCAAATACTATAAATAAATTCACATGCTCCACATAAGAGAGACTAGTAATTTAATTTATAGAGAGAGATTGGAGATTCAAAGAATTTCAGAGCTCTGTCCGTTATTTGATGTCGACGATCACTAACTACTCCCATCATCAAAAAATAGTTACCTGATCATTGTTCAATGATTGCTTTCATTTATTCACCACTGAATCACAATTATCATCGGACCAACTGCGACGTTTGTCCATAGATGTAATTAAGTCAAGCCAACTTGTTTGTCGCCTACTGCCTTAGCTCGACAAGTGGATTGTAAACTGAACTCAATGAGCTGGCAGGCTAAGCACAAGCTAGCCCCGACCCTTTGTTAGCTCATAAGCTGACTTGTTTATAACATAGTAATATAATTTGTTCAAAATATATTAAACTTCAAGATCTTATTTTCAAATTATTTAAAATGTTTTAAAAATAAGATTTTATATTATATGATTTCTTATTGTTTATCCCTTAATTGCTCAATTTATTTGTTATTTTATTATAGAATTTGGTTAAATTTAAATTATTTCTTTCTTTTATAATAAGCAAGTCGGCTTCCGCTGACCATCATCAATCACAGTTAATCATCGTTGACCACCGTCGAACAGAAGCCGCCAGGAAAGTTGTAGCATGAAAAACCTAGTAACTGTTTCTCGTCTGTAAGACAATGACTCATTGTAATCATAAACCTATAGTGAATTTTTACATATGGACTAGGTCCCCTAGTTTTTTTTTTTTTCCTTCACGTGTTTTTCACGTAAAAACTTATGGTGTAAGTACTGATTATTTTCTTTTATCTGAGTGTGTGTTGAATTCTCATGCAACACTAATACGATAATACATTACTCTACAACCACAAATTTTCTAGCACGCATCAACAATAAAAGGAAAGAGTTAATTTTTATAATTTTAACAACAAACATAGTACATCATTTTATTTTTTTTAGGCTACATGACTAATTTTCCTCTTCTCAATTTTTTTCAACGCAAAAATTCTAGCGTCTCATATGTCTCTCTCTTTTATATGTGGGTGCAAAATCTTCGCCTAAGATTTGAACATAAAATTTCTATTCTATCATCGCAACAATTTTTGTAGGCAACACATATAAGTATTCAGCAATAAATATTATATCATGCACCCCACAAAATAAATCTAATTATTCTTAAATTTATCATATCATAATTCAAATTTTTTCAATTAAATTACTCTCTAATATAATTCCAGATTTTTCTTAATCCTCTTTTTTCTTACCTTAAAAGCTTTATAAAAATAATCGATGGTTAAGCTACAAATTAGATTCCCACGTGAAGCACATTTACCTTTATAAAATGTAATATTGCTCCACTACCAAATTTATAGAAAAATAATTGGTTTTTTTAAATATATAAGTCGCATTAAATTTAAAAAAAAAAATTTACATGCCACTCAATTCTTATGTGTTCACTAGGGCTGTCAAAAAAGCTTGTTGTTCGCGAACAGTTCGTGTTCGGTTCGTCAAGCAGTTTGTGTTTGATTCGTTCGATAAGTATACGAGACGAACGTGAACAAATTTTTTTCGTTCGGTTAGTTGAACGAACTAAACACGAACAGTGATGCGTTCGTTCGTGTTCGAATCGTTATTGTTCGAAATATAAAATAATTTAAAATAATTATATATTAAAAATTTATGATATTTTAAAACATTAAATTTTATAATTATAATATATAATAAACTAATAATAATAATATATTAATATGCTATATTAGTGATATACTAATTTATATATTATATATTTATATAATATAAATTACATAATTAATATACTATATTATATATATATATATATATATAT
>JXCR01132443.1:0-31141 GCA_002079205.1 Phalaenopsis hybrid cultivar
AATAAAACAAAAAGGAGACCGATCCATTTTTAAAATAAAGTCAAACCAGTAAAGCTTAAAACAAAATCACCAATGTATCAGTCTAAAGACGTTTAAATTCATAAAAAGGTAAACAAAAGAAAGAAGGTGATCTCCAAAAATCAACACTTAAAATGTTCAAATTCATATATGAAAGCCTCAACATGTAAATCAAATTTTAATGAATAAAGCTTCAAAAATGCAATTTGAACTTCATTAAATAAAACCTCAAAGTCATTGAATCAATCTTAGAAAGATATCATTTTCTCACTTTCCATAAATGAATCAATGTGTGGCAATTTTATGAATTTCCAAATCCCTTTATGAATTCAATTTATATCGAATTTATAATTTCTTGAAAGAAAGTTTCAAAAACTTTTCATATGTCACAAAGCAAGAGAGAATAATTCATAGGGAATGACTTTCCAAATTTCCAAAAGCTATGCCAATACCCATTCCATTCAATTCCATCTTTAATCAAAAGTTCTTTTCTTTTCATCATCATTTTTTTTTATTTCATAAACATGAACTTATCCATATAAGTATTCAAGGTAATAGAAAGAAAAAACCACCACCTCAATCTACTCCACCAAGAGATCACAAATTATAGCTCACGGGTAAGGCCAAAAGAGAGGAGGGCTCACGGGTAAAGCCAAAAGAGAGGCGGGCTCACCGGTAAGGTGAGAGGGAGCACAACCAAGCTCCAATTAATTCAAGAGTAGGAGTCAAAAGAGAGGAGAGCTCAAGAGTAAAGCCACATGTATCACAAAGACAACAAAACAACTTCAAATCCAACTCACGGTCAAAGACAACCCGAGAACAATCTTAAAGGTAGTAAACACCAAATGAAGCTCACGACTAAGCGACAAAACAAAGTCTACTAAGCCAACAAAGCTACCAAACCATTCTTTCAACAAGGCTAACCCAAACCCAGCATAAAGGGGGAAACCAACTCACGGCCAAAGACAAACCGAGTCAGCACATGGGCGAACCAAGCCTAAGAGAAGATCTAAAATAGTAAGAGATTTTAGTCAACATAAATCACCAAAACAGAGCCCAAACCGACCCTAAAAGATGGGCAAACCGAGCCCAGCAAATGGGTAAAACCGAGACTAGCAAAGGAAGCAAACACGGAGAAATATTTCAGGTAAATCGAATCCACTAAATGGGTCAAAACAAAGCCATAAAAATCAGATTACATAAAGCCAAAATCGAGCCCAAGAAAAGGGCAAACCTAGTCCAATACATGGGGCAAAACAGAGAGCATGAAATAAGCCCCCCAAACATATCTTTTCATAGACATAAAACAATTCCTGGCATATACTCTAGTAAGGGACAGCAACAGGAACAGGAAATAAGCCTCAAACATATCTTTCCATAGACATAAAATAATTTTCAGCATGCATTCTAGTAAGGGGCAGCAAGAGGAACATGAAATAAGCCCCGAACATCTTTCCATAGACATAAAACAATTTCCAGCATGCATTCTAGTAAGGGGCAGCAAGAGGAACATGAAATAAGCCCCAAACATATCTTTCCATATGTATTTCTAAAGGAGTAAAATGCATTCCAAGACCACCCTAGCCATGCTTTCAAGTGTTTCAAGTAAAAGAAAAGTTGAGGTGATACATATATGCATGCTTCATTTCTCACCATTCTAAGCAAATATTCATGCTTAAACTTCAAAATAAACTTTCATATTTCATGCCATCCGAAATAATGTAAAATAGAGGAGAGGAGAATAATACCTCTTTTTTTATGCAAACTTAAAGCAAAGAGAGAATAAGGTAGATTTGAGAAAACCACTCCAACAATAGCCTACAAATACTCCTCACGATTTCCAGCTCACGGTTCGACAAATCCAAGCCTCGAGACCCTCGAACAACAGAGGGGAAGAAGATCTCTTCTCCAACCAAAAAAAAAACAGAAAGAGGTAAATTTTTTAACAGCGAAGAATGGAAGCAGAAAACACTAAGTCCTTCTAAAATCTCCCCTCTCTCAAAAGAAACCATCTCTTTTTTTTTAGTCAAGAAGAAAAGACAGAAGCACCACCACCTCCCAAAATCTCACCGTGAGCTAATAGCCAAAGAAACAAAAAAAAAAAGAAAAGCCACCCGTTCGCCGCCCTAACCAACCAATCGAAAAAGGGGGAAGAAAACGGCACCATAACGAGGAGAGCGTATAGCCTCAAGGAGGAGAAGCGTCGGCCAGCACATCTCCTTGCGATTGGAGAATCGAACGGCTGCCGTGCCACGTAGAGAAGGAGAAGAGACGGAAGGGGAAGAACGTCGTCGCGTGGATCCACCGCGNAACTACTAATATTTTTTGTATCTATGCGTGAGGGAAGTCGAATTGGGAAATCGACACACAACTTTTTTTAATAAAGAAGATTGACATAATATTACTATTAAATTCAAAGAAATAACTGAAAGAGATTACGATAGGATGAAACTAAAAAACAAATGAGATCAATTAAAAAATGACTAGAAATTTTGGAAAGAGCATTAAAGGGGATCAACTGGATTGGGATGGGATCCAATAAAACGGACAATTGATGCACCTGAGGAATGGTGGGCAGAAAAGTTAGCGATAAAAACATTACTATTTCAACTAAATTTTAGAGACATATTTTTGGAATATTGATTAGATTTTTTTTTTATCAAAGGTTGTATCAGTGGCAAAAAAATTCAAATTTAATGGAATTGAACCAACTTTGGAGGAGAAGTTGGATGACATGTTTACTGGTGTTGTAGCAATAGGAACTCATTTTTTCACCCCTAATGGGCAGGGAGTTGCAAACCTAGCAGAAGATATAGAGACCGAGCATATAGGTGATTCAGGAGAAGATCCCAGTCAAATCCACACAGATATCCAATCCACTGGTGGAACAAAGCGCCCCCGTCCTGCAAAAAATAAAAAAAGATTTTGCATTTGTTAGAGGTTCTATTGAGACATTCATTGAAATTTCCAAAAATAATTCCAAAACTACGAAGGACAGCACAATCCATGAGTGTGTTAAGATCCTTAACACATATCCTGACATTAAGGAAGACCAGGATATGTATGTTAAGTATGTGAAGTTGCTAGGGAACTCTACCTGGAGGCAGTTCTTTGAGACTTTAAACCCAGAATTTCGTCTTCCTTACTTGCACTCTTTTATGAAAGATTGAATGTCATTTATGTAACTTCATTGACTATTTGTTTGATGGACTCTTTCTGTCTTTTTTTGTATTTATGTGATGAACTCGTTCTGCACATTGTATTTATTTCATCCTTGAATATGATAGCTACAAATCGAACTTTGATGTTTACATATGCAAATATCAATGAAATGTGCGACATGTATGTAACTTTCTTCATATTTCTATTGCATGCAGTCAAATTTACAAACACATACTCGTTCTATTCTATTGTCATTTCTTATATGTTTTCTGATATTACATCACTATTTGCTATCTGGTTTAAAATTTTACCTTCCTTCCAGATTTTGTATTATGGATGAAGGCAAATTAATCAAATCCGTATTGTTACTTTTACCCTTACGTTGTTATACCATTACTACAACGCATATGTAGATCGAAACCCATGCATGACGTCCAGCAATATTGGAGATAGATGGATCAGAGAGTTATTACGTGGTCACCCGATACGTTTTGCAAATATGTTTCATATGACAAAAGTTATTTTTCTTGACCTCCTAAATGAACTTCCCTCCACGGACTTCAAGGATCATCAAGAACAACATCTAGAGAGGTGTTGACAATAACACTGTACATTTTAGCCCAGAACGAATCGATGAGAGGAGCGATGGAACGGTTTCAACATTCCTCCGAAATCATAAGTAGATATTTCTCAGCTGGGTTAAATGCACTGGTGAGTCTGGCCCGTCAAATAGTCAAACTAGAGGATCCAACATTCCAGTCTATCCCCACACATATTGCAAATGACCCTCGTTATATGTCGTTCTTTAAGGTGCTTCTCATATTTAAATGTTAGTTAATAAAATTTCACACATATGATTTTATTATTGATTAATTCATTCATACCAGGATTGTATCAGAGCTATTGACGGAACACATGTCGACGCACGTCTTTCTGACAAAGAGAAAGTTGAAAACATTGGACGATGTGGATCACCAACACAAAATATAATGGTTGTTTGTGATTTCAATATGTGTTTTACATATGTGATGGCCGGATGGGAAGGTAGCGCACACGATAGCCGCGTTTTCAAGTTTGGTACTAGCAACATAAAATATGATTTCCCTTATCCACCACCAGGTATGACAATCGTATTGCGCTTTTGACCATTCTTATTACTTTAAAATTACTTGATGAAAGAAAACATTGCTCAGGTAAGTACTACTTAGTAGATGCCGGGTATCCTTTGCAAAAGAGTTATTTGAAGCATATCCAAATACAAAATGTCATATACCTGATTTCGAGAGATTGAGCGGGGTTGCACGAGGAAAAAAAGAAATTCTTAACAAAAGACATTCATCCTTGCGTGGTGTGATCCAGAGATCGTTCGGGGTTTGGAAGAAGAAATGGGTAATTCTACGTGATATGTCAACTTATCCATTTACAAAACAAGTTCAGATTGTAGTGGCAACAATGACACTACACAACTTCATTAGACGACATCATTCCGGGACAGATGCAGAGTTTTCCGTTATAGAAGAAAATTCAATGCAAATACCACCCGAGGCACTTGAATACCACATTGGACGTTCTATCCCACAAATCGATATAGATTCATCTGAGTCACAAACCCCAGATGGTGAAAGCGCTTCAGAGATTGCGGGTTTGAGAGAGCAAATAGCAAATGACATAAGCCAAGACATTTAGATTTCATTACATATTATGTCTTTCGATTATGTTTAATTATTTTTGTCATATTAAACATACGCTGTAGAGGACATCTAAATTTTGGATTAAATATGAGGGAGGAGAAAAATATTTATGGGTGTTTATTATATGTTGTTTGTTGTTTAAGCATGAACATCCAAGTTGGTATATATTTCATGTCATGACTTCAGATTGCTTGGCTTCAGATTACTTCAGATTACTAGTTTGTCGATGATGAATCTGTGTAGTTTTAAAATTGTTTTCATATGGTTTAAAAATTGAAGAGTGCATGGGTCAACGCAAATAAATATGCTACCACTCATGGTGTCCTTCGTTTGTATGAAATTTTTTCTTTTGCACCACATTTGATGGTTCCCCACTCTAAAATCCACTTTTGATAAAACTATGGCTCCAAACAGCTTATCAAGCATCTCATTGGTAAGTTGGATTGAAAAAATGATGGGGTATAGTTGCTATTACAAAGTTTGTTTTGTTGAGGTTGAGCTTGTTTAGTTTTGTATGTGACCAACGTGGATGCAAATATAATTTTTGAAGCTTGGTTACTTGAAGCTTGGTTTTGGATTTATATTGGTTTTATTTAACTCTGTTTGCATGCATAGCAATGGAAGCATTGAAGCTATGGATGGTAAAGGATGTTAATTTCTATTCATCTTTCATAGCAATGGAATCACAGTTTTGGTAAAGGAGTTGGAAATTTGTTTGGTGCATGCTTTCATAGCCGATACTATGGTTTCACTATGGCTCCAAACCGCTACTATGGTATGATTATGTATGGAAGGCGAACTTCAGTGTTTACATTTATGTCTCTTTAGCTATATATTGGTAGGCGAACTTCATTCAATGGAGGGTAAAATAATGGTATAACTGAGAAACTATGTGGCTGTTTATACATAGCATTATAACTATGAATGTGAATTAATCCTTCAGGCTTAGAAATATGAATGTAAATTTGTTGGTGCATGCTTTCATAGCTCTTTTAAACTCACACAAATGTCAGCATTTGTTTGGTGTAATTTTGTTTGTTTTTTGGAGTAGAATAGAAAATAAAATAATGGAAGAAGCAGATGAAGAATAAGCCATTAATATATCTCTTCCATTTGCATTTTCAAGGAAGCTTGAAATGGCAATTTATGGGGGTATTTTATCTTTTTTTTTTTTAAATGGCAGTAGTTATTTCTTTGCACTTGTATTCAGAAAAATTTGGCACTTTAGGATGACTTAAATAATTACAGCAACCATTGTGCAATTTATTCTTTTGGGTGATGGAATTGGGGGAAATCATTTGAGACCTTGTTGAAAGTTGTTGAAATCTTTGCCAATCATTTGAGACCTTGTTTAGGTGTCAGATATGTAAATGCATTAGAATTATGTGCTATTTTTTATGATGGAATTGGGGGAAACCATTTGAGAGATAACAAATATGACTTTGAAGTGGTTATGATTGGTGTTTATGTGAGTGCGTGGAGCAGTTTCTGCTGTTGGTTTCCTGATATTGGTTTCCTGTTATTGGTTTCCTGCTGTTGGTTTCATGTTGTTGGTTTCCTGTTATGTATGCCGTAAACTTTAAGGAGCAGTGAAGGCATAATTTGAGTTTCTGTATGGAAATGGTAATGCACCTATAATGCTATGCATGCACCTTATAATGATATGTATGCCGTAAACTTTAAGGAGTAGTTAAGGTTGTTGTTCTTGTTCGATTCCATTTTATTGTATGTTCAATTATTTGGAATTGTTGAAAGATGGCATGAAGAAATTATATGATTGACTGATTGGCATATTGCATTATTTGGAATTGCTATTGAGGGGAATTTTTGGAACTACTGTTGAGGGAAATGGAGCTGCTAGTGAGGGATTTATTTTTTAATTATTGCTTAGATGTTCATTGATTATTGTTATTGAGGGAAATGATGCTAGTGAGGAATTGTTGAGAGATGGCGTAAAAGCATGATGTTCATTAATTATTGCTTAGATTTATTTTTTTATTTTTTATTTTTTATTTTCTCATGGCCTACAACACTTTCCTACCCATAAATCTAAGCAAATTTGATGTACTGGCTTCTGATTTGGCATAAAGCTATTTGTGTGTAATACATAATCACAAAGCCATTTTTTGTTTTTTTGCAAGAGTTTAATTTTTTTGAAGATTTACATGTATGCCACTCAATTCCTATGTATTTACATATCTAACAGCTAAACGTCAATTTTTATATATAAACCACCTTACCTATGCATAAAATGGTGGTATTTCTTATGTTATATGAAAGATCTGGGTGCATACATGTAAAAGATAAAGTTCAGAAGTTGGTCTGTAAGTAAATGCCCTTTTTTTTTTAAATTATAGGAGGGTTAACATAACATTACATTTCAAAATATGTGGTTCAATTATTTCACCATTTCTCAATTTTTTTCAGGAGCTATTCCTTTTTGCTGGCATCGAGCAATGGCTTTTATTTGTCTGACATTTTCGTCATTTGTTTTGTTTCTTTATGGCTTATATTTACCTCCCAGCTTGTAGAGTGCTTTGTTTCCTTTAGATTTTTTCCTGTTCAGGCTGGTTAGGTGTTGGGATTATTACTGGCATGAAAGTTAGTATGGAATGTTAAACCCCATGGAATGTTATGCAGTTGGCATGTATTTCCTGCAGTTGGCATGAAAGTTCCTGTATTTCAGTTAGTATGGAATGTTATGTAGCTCCTGCAGTTGGCATGAATTTCATTTGTATCCCCCATTGGTATCAAGTAGTATTAAATATAAGCTACGACTCTTTAAGGGCTGTGTATATGAGTTAATGCATGATGTGCATATGAGTTAAGTCATCCCACAGATTGCTCTTAATTATGCATACTCTTTTGTGAGGCATGAAGCTTTTTTAATACTCAACTGTAGTTCCTGCAGTTGGCATTAATTTTGTTTTAGCCTATGCATATGAGTTAATGCATGAAGTTTTTTGTAGGACATTTACTAGAAGGATGCTATATGAAGTTGATAAGTGTTTTGTTTGGGGGAATTTTGTGAGGCAGCACAACTATCTTGCAACATTGAACTAGAAATTTGTGATTGTCATACAAGAATAATTTATATTCGAGTGCTGCCATCACACTCAAGTGGTCTCATATGTTTGTCCCCCATGTATTTGTTCAACCTCTGTTCTCTATTGTCCTGTATTAAAAGAAAATTGGCAATTTAGGATGACTTAAATAATTACAGCAACCATTGTGCCATTTATTTTTTTGATGATGGAATTGAGGGAATCAAGTATGCAAGTCGATGTTGATTTGAAAAAGCTGTTAACTGTTGTAATTAGAATTTTATTTATGATACTCTTAAGAAGAGATTTTGTAGATACATAGGATTTGGGTGGTATTTATGTAAATGCTTTTATAAACTATTTTGTTCCCAACCAATCAATGGGCTGCTCACTTCTAATGCACATATTTATGACACCAAAGTACTGTAAATGTAAATATCAAACTTGAGATGTTAGATATGTAAATATGTAGAGATTGTGTGATATTCATGTTAATTTTTATAAATAATAATTATCAACTATCTTAGCTAATATTATTATTATTATTATTATTATTATATTAGGATCTCTTGATAGTGAAGCATGCATTTATGCTCTTTCATTTGATATGAGTGGTACAAGACTTGTAACCTGTGAAGCTCACAAAACTATTGAGATGTGGAAGGTAGATGAGATGGTCACACCTGAAACTCATCCTCTTAATTTCAGACCGTCTAAGGAGTTCAGGAGATAATAAGAATATATAGCAAAAATATGTGATTGTTGAGGGGGCAAAATGTGAGACCTAAAGTCTTCTGAATAGTGAACTTGTTTTAGCTGTTAATGTAAAAATAATTTTGATTTATAAATGCACTTGTGTTAATTTGCTGTTAGGGCAAAATGCTAAAAGTATATGGACGAAGCTGAATTTTTTGTAAAATGCTGAATTTGCGATTTGTTTTATGGAATCATGAGTATAATAGAGACAGGTGATGCTTATATTATAGTTCATATTAACAGCTTTGAACATATTTTATATTTAATGTGGATATATTATTTTATGTTGGTTAATAGATTTACCTCTTATATGGTGGATAATGGTAGAGCAATTTGGATGACCACGTAAATTTGTTGTCGGCAATTGTTGTCTCCACACTTGGGTAAGTGTACTGACCTTATTTCCTCAATTTTTGGACTGATCTATTCTAATTTTAATAACTGCAGGACGATGAGTTCCAGAAATTCAGGGAAGTCAGAAAAAGTGATGTGTCGTTGCGGACTACCATCCTTGTTAATCACGTCACGGCAGACACATAGCTTCGGGAGGCAGTTTTACAGGTGCCTACGGTGGGGACAAAGACCGGAAGTCTACAAATTCTTCAGGTGGGTCGACAATGCAACTGTTTCTACGATATCTCAATTGGACACAATTGCTATGAGTTCGATAGTACCACAGCGGGAGACCACCGCATATGATTTGAGTTCTTCTGTATCCACCGCACTCCATTCGGACAGGTTTGCTCGGGATTTTGAGGTATCAGAAGCGGGCAACATTCGTCATGATGTCTCTCTACATTTTAAAGTCAATATTGTCATATTTTTCCTTGTAATTTTAACATGTTATTTTTTTTTTTTTGTCCTATTATAGTTCATATTAGTGTGTGAATATGTAATGATCTTTCATATATGTCGTTGTGCTTATTTGATGTAATCAGAACTTTTTTGAGCTATATAAATATTATTAAATTTTTTTGTATTTTCATTTCTTGACATTTGAGAAAATAACATTCTGTTACACAAATTATTTATTGAACTAAAAAAATATCCAAATAAGCTGTTTACAAAACGCACAAACCAAACAGTTAAACAACTTATTCAGAACAGGGGCAAAAAGATCAATTTTTCATAATCAGCTGTTTTCCTGACGCACTAACCAAACAGCCAGATAGTTTATCCGGATCAGCTGGTCATCAGCAAATTATCAGGATAAGCTGTAGCTGCCCCAAACAGACCCTTATCCATGTATTGTTTTCAACTACAGAGGCTGCTAAATAAATACGAAAGAGGGGCAAGAAGGGCTAAAAACCATGAATCAATCAGACAAGCACATGCACAAACTTTAAATCCATATCTGCTTCACTGCTAAGCAAATCTCCATGCAACCGAACCGCATTCATTGTCGTACACGGTATCATACGCAGGTTTCTACCCTAGCAGCTGTGATTTATGCGCCTACAATTACATGACCTACTCCAACGCGCTCTATCGAATGATCAATAGTTAGTTTAGGATTTCGGGCGTACTATGCCTCGAACATCGCCGCCTTCTTCTGAATGATTCGGAACATACAATCATAAAAGCTAAATGGTTACGAAAAGAAAGAAAGCGGCAAAAGCGAGTGAAACCTTTTCTTGTATACAATTTCGCAGAATTTCCAAGAACCGAATGCACTTGTCCCGATGGAAGTCCGAATCAGCAGCACAGTTGAGAAGATCAAGGGCCTCCTTCGCANTTTCACTTCTAAACAAATCTCCATGTAACCGAACCGCATTCATTGTCATACACGGTATCAGACGCAGGTTTCTACTTTAGCAGCTGTAATTTATGCGCCTACAATTACATGACATACTCCAACGCGCTCTATCGAAAGATAAATAGTTAGTGTAGGATTTCGGGCGTACTATGCCCCGAACATCGCCGCCTTCTTCTGAATGATTCGGAACATACAATCATAAAAGCGAAATGGTTACGAAAAGAAAGAAAGCGGCAAAAGCGAGTGAAACCTTTTCTTGTATACAATTTCGCAAAACTTCCAAGAACCGAATGCACTTGTCCCGGTGGAAGTCCGAATCAGCAGCACAGTTGAGAAGATCAAGGGCCTCCTTCGCACATACAGGACGAGGAAGCGTGGATTCCATGCCGCTGTTGCTTTGCAGGAGGTGAATTGGCGATTGAAAAGCCGATAGGAGATTTGATGGTAAGGTGAAGAAGAACAGTGGAAAATGTCAGACGACCGGAGAAGTTAGGTTTTCTTTTCAACCTGAAACCACCGGTCGCCGCCAGCAACAATATGGAGCTATTTCCCGACACATATATATAACATATAGGCATAACATATATAAATGTAATTGGGGTACAAATAGGTACGATAAGGATACAAGTATAAGCATACCCTGATTATATCTTATTTGTACATAGGTCGCATTTATATATGTCATCGGTCGTGATGTTTTTGAAGTTTGAATACATCTACTCCAAAATTCGCACCTAATATTTTTTTTTCATTTTTAGGATCTGTTTGGGGCAGCAGTGGCGTTTTAAAAATGCACCTAACATGTTTTGGTGAACTGTGTTTTGTAGTTTATGCGTTTTTAAAACGTTGAAAAAGCGTTTTCACACCGCACCTATCTAGGTTCGGTGGCAGTTTTCTAGCTACAGTCTGGCTTTTCCAATAAAATAAAAATTTCTAATAGTCATTGCACGTAGCTTATCAGCAAATTATTTTTAATCAACTTATCAACAAATTATTTTTAATCAGTTGTAGTTGCCCCAAACAGACCTTTAGGACTGTGTTCAATAGAGTTTTAGTACGTCAAGGTGATTTTTTAGTTCAACAATTTTAGATCAAAATTGAATGCTAATCAGTTATTAAACATACATTCATTCAAAAACAAATTTAATTGGATTTCAACATTAATTTTTAGGAAGACCTATATAGATGGCACTAAATTCTTTTGTATTTACACACCTAACGCCTATAAATTTCAATTTTTTACATCTATGGGGCCTTCCATACACATGAAAAAGGCATATTTCACTTTTAAATTTAAATAATGATATTTTTTATATAATATCAAAAGATTTGGAAGGTATAAATATAATAATAAAGTTTAGGTCTTAGTTAGTGCATACATAAATGCCCTTAATTTTTATGAAAGAAATATATAATATTTAAAGGAAGATGAAAGCATAATCGTGAACCATTTTGCATTTACACATCTATGCACCTCAATTTCCATATTTATACAACATCCAATAAGTAAGTCACGTCAACATCACTATTAATTTTAATTCCTCAAAAGAAATCCATACTTTTTATATATTTTGATGTGATTTAGATATTAGTGGTTATATTAATAAATATAAAATTTAAAAATATGAAATTCATGTAAATTGGTTTAAGAGATTTTAATAAATAGAAGGAACAATCTGATTATATATTGTGGCAGCCCAAGCCCATCAGTGTTTTTAAAAGGCTTTATTGACCGGCCCCTTATCACCTTTAATTCTAAAGGTGTGCTTAATAGCCATTTGATTTTCTAGAAATATTGAAGATAATTATTATTTTGTATATTTTGTATAATTGGGTTTCTATAGCAAACTATTAAGAAAATCAAAACAAATGCGAGATTGTAGCAATCGAACGATCTTAATTATTATTTGGGATGACCACTGATGTTGTGCTTTGAAAATTAAATTAATTGTTATTTAGATATTTAAGTTCGCTTCAATTTCAAGTTAAGATTACTCTTATACATAAATGAGAGACTATTTATAATATTATGAATTATTATTCTGAAAATTTTAATGAAATTATGAAAATAAGTCATTGAATGACACGTGTTGATTACATTGAGTTGAGTTATTTAGAGTAAGATTGAATCACTTTTCAGAAAGTTAATCCTATTGACATGATCAATTATCTAATAAGTTTATTGAAATTAGAGTTTTAGTAACCTTAAAGTTAATTTTACAATTTTCTACATTAAAAATCTTGTCAAATAAATGAATTTTTTAATGTTGTATTAAATATCATTATAAANGAATTAGAGTTTCAGTAGCCTTAAAGTTAATCTTACAATTTTCTACATTAAAAATCTTGTCAAATAAATGAATTTTTTAATGTTGTATTAAATATCATTATAAAATTTAACCAAGATTATGAAAATGGGAAAAATATATATAATTAATCATTAGTAGTCAAGGTTTAAAACAACTAAATATTAGTTATATATAAAAATATGTCAGCATGTCAGGACATAACCTTTGACGACGGTCTTGAGCTTGATGATGGTAAGGGAGGCGTCTTGTCTGAACGATCGGGAGAACGTCCCATGAGATATTTCACATGACGGGTACCAATTCTCAAGGCGATTGGCATAAGACACTCTTTCGGAATAGATAACGATCGAGTCAAGGTTCGAGCCGAATATGAGGCGAACACGAGCACAAATATTTAAATCGAGTCGAACACGAACACACTGTTCGCGAGCTGATTTCGAACACGAGCAGTTTAGAACGAGCCGAACACGAGCCCAGCCTGAACTCGCTCAAGCTCGGCTCATTTACAGACCAACTGTCATCGATTAAATGAATAAGGTTCATGTCATGAATAAATGACACTATTTTTTTATCGTATTCTATTATTTTCTCTCTCTCTCTCTCTCTCTCTCTCTCTACCTCCTAACAGAATATTCTAATCCGTAGGTATGTTTTCGAGANCCGAACACGAGCACAAATATTTAAATCGAGTCGAACACGAACACACTATTCGCGAGCTGATTTCGAACACGAGCAGTTTAGAACGAGCCGAACACGAGCCCAGCCTGAACTCGCTCAAGCTCGGCTCATTTACAGACCAACTGTCATCGATTAAATGAATAAGGTTCATGTCATGAATAAATGACACTATTTTTTTATCGTCTTCTATTATTCTCTCTCTCTCTCTCTCTCTCTCTCTCTCTCTCTACCTCCTAACAGAATATTCTAATCCGTAGGTATGTTTTCGAGACGCATTCGGATTAAACAATTAGTGGTTAAATTTTCAGCATACCCACTTAAATAAAAACAAACAATTTTAATATTTTAAAAATAAACTACATGTATTTACTCAAATTAATCCCTGAATAAAACACTCTAATTTATATTTATGTCATAGATAAAAACAACATGGCATAGAAAAAAAAACGATCGTCGCTAATTGAATAGAAAGTCACGCAAAAATAGGCCTAAAAGGCCCTAACCCCAAAAGGCCCATTATTAAAATATCGCGGGCCAATTTTTGAAAATTTACGTCCCGCTTAATTACTGTTTGCTGTTGTTTTAGAAATAGCGGATTCAAACGGACAACTCAAGGACAACAGACTGCATAAAGATAACGGCAAGAGAAGGACGGATCATCCCCACCACTCGTCCTCCCCACTGCGTCTGCTGATCATTTACAGCCTCTATTGACGGTACTGTCAGAAGATCTGCTGTGGGGACCGCACTACCTCACCACAATAACCCCTTGCCGGTTGTCTCCGTTCTGTCCTTTGACCAAGTTGACCTAATGACAAAAATGATATTCCCATGAATCAAAACATGATTTATATTATTTTTTAGTCAATTTTAAATATACCTTAATTGCAAACCATTGATTTTGCAAATTCTAATATTTATAACAAGATTTTACTTTATATTTCTTACCTGTATTAGAATTTGACATAAATGATAATTTTATAAATAAAAAAAATGTAATATTATGTGTACTTTTTTTTTTATTTATAAAAATTGTGCTAAATTTCTATCAATCAAACTTTGTATTGGTCCACTTTGGATTGACNATTTATAAAAATTGTGCTAAATTTCTATCAATCAAACTTTGTATTGGTCCACTTTGGATTGGCCAAAGGTGTTCAATCTTTGTTTTTTCATTAGTACTCAAGATCTTATTTACTCAAATGAATAGTTGTTTTGGATCTTTTTGATTTTTTTTATTTTTACTTTGTTTTATTTTAAAAACAAAACAAATTTGATATGATATGACCTGTTAAGTAGCTCGTGAATCACAGCTAAGTCATATTTCTAATCATGTCATCGTTATATTTGTATTCCTTGCCCTACACATGATTGTTTGCATTGAAACTTTATGTATATATGTAAATGTTCCTATTTAATATTGTATATCTTATGATTGTTTATTGTCTTCATTTTATTCAATATATTTCTTATGATACAAAGAATATCAGGTTCTGTGGCATCTCTGACCATCCTAGAGACATCTAAAAACCCCTCATCAAGGGTTAACAATCAGCTATCAAATCATATTAATCGGCCAACTCATATTCACCAAACTTAGCCGACCGAGCCGAACTTATCTAATCTAGTGAATTTCAACGGAGCAAGCCAATCTNACCAAAGGTGTTCAATCTTTGCTTTTTTATTAGTCTTCATTTTATTCAATATATTTCTTATGATACAAGGAATATCAGGTTCTGTGGCATCTCTGACCATCTTAGAGACATCTAAAAACCCCTCATCAAGAGTTAACAATCAGCTATCAAATCATATTAATTGGCCAACCCATATTCACCAAACTTAGCCGACCGAGCCGAACTTATCTAATCTAGTGAATTTCAACGGAGCAAGCCAATCTTGCTGACCAAAACCCAATAAAGCTTAGCTGACTAAACCAAAGAACAGACGTAAGATAAGCTCATACATGTAAAATACTAGAAATAATGAGCGCAACTACTTTTAAATCAGATGCAAAAAAAGTAGCATCATCATACTATATGTTTTATTCTTTAAAGAGGGAGATTAGTTTCATGGATAAGATATGAATGGCTCTCTCTCTCTCTCTCTCTCTCTCTCTCTCTCTCTCTCTCTCTCTCTNACCAAAGAGCAGACGTAAGATAAGCTCATACATGTAAAATACTAGAAATAATGAGCGGAACTACTTTTAAATCAGATGCAAAAAAGTAACATCATCGTATTATATGTTTTATACTTTTAAATCAGAGGGAGATTAGTTTCATGAATAAGATATGATTCTCTCTCTCTCTCTCTCTCTCTCTCTCTCTCTCTCTCTCTCTCTCTCTCTNTCTCTCTCTCTCTCTCTCTCTCTCTCTCTCTCTCTCTCTCTCTCTCTCTCTCGCTGTGCATTTGGGTGGCGGTGTGGTGTCGATCGGTGGTTATTACTATTTGGTAAAACTACTGTTGGTTTGCGTTCTCAAAAAGCTGTAACTAAAAGTAGTGTTTTCTCACCATACCAGACTACTTGCGTAGAACACTGCGTTTTGATTTTTTTTTAAAATAAAAATTATAATAGAAACCAAAATTGTTTGAACAACAGTTTCTTTTTTTGTAGTTCCACAACTGCTTTTTCAAGCAGTTGCAGATGCCCCAAACAGACCCTTTGGTTTTTTTTTTTTTTTTACTATGATTCACAGAGAAATCAACATTCAACGTATAGAAAGTGAAAAAAAGAAGAATTAAGAGCAAATAGGGTAGGGCAAAAACTCGAGTGATTGATTTAAGTGCATGTGAACAACAATGTGTATGAGCTACATAATGAGTAAATATAGTATGAGCTACATAACGAGTCAAATACAAATTGTTTGTGAACAACAAGACTTTTTGACATCTCTACTCTATTCAACGTATGAGAGTCCAAAAGTTACTCTCAAAGTTATCATTTATAATTGANCGGTGTGGTGTCGATCCGTGGATATTACTATTTGGTAAAACTACTGTTGGTTTGCGTTCTCAAAAAGCTGCAAATAAAAGTAGTGTTTTCTCTTGAGTTTTGATTTTTTTTTAAAATAAAAATTATAATAGAAACCAAAGTTGTTTGAACAACAGCTTCTTTTTTAGTAGCTTCATAACTATTTTTCCAAACAGTTAAAGCTGACCCAAACAGGCTCTTGGGCTTTTTTACTTTGCTATGATTTACAGAGAAATCAACATTCATCGTATAAAAAAGTGAAAAAAATAAGAATTAAGAACCGGTAGGGTAGGGCAAAAACTCGAGTGATTGATTTAAGAGCATGTGAACAACAATGTGTATGAGCTACATAACGAGTCAAATACAAGTCGTTTGTGAACTTGTTTGTGAACAACAAGACTTTTTGACATCTCTACTCTATTCAACGCATGAGAGTCCAAAAGTTACTCTCAATGTTATCATTTATAATTGAATTTCTCTTTTTCGACTACGCTTTTATCCTAAAATTGATTAGTTTACCAAAAAATTAATTGATACAATCACATTGCAATTAATTTATGCATGTATTTACATTTACATTTCTATCATTCAAATTTATATATAAGCATTCCTGCATGTTTCTTTTATTTACAAAAAATAACTTCTAGAACAATATTAAGCTTAACTTTTACAGATTTACCGTTTATAATATTTCTTTTTTCAACATTTACACTCTCCTATTTACTCTCTCCACCATCATTCATTAATGTAAAATATGATTTAGGGTCTGTTTGGGGCAGCTGGAGCTTATTAATAAGTTATTTATAAGCTGCTGAAAATTAATCTGATTATTTCTTTTTTCTTAAAGCAAAACCTCAATTATAAAGCTGCCACCATATTTTGTCATGAACGGTGCGACAACGCTGATTTCAACGATATGAAAACACACTTATTTGAAAAAATTGCCAAAACACATATTACTCGGGTTCAGATGCATTTTCAAAACTATAGTCTCCTTATTAAATGTCGTAATTCATGCTTGAAAGAACTTTATGGAATTATCATGAGAACAGTTTTCATGTCTTTAATTATGTCTATCACGTTAAGAATATTCTTATTTAATTAGTTGTACAAAGATTAAAAGCAACAGCGTTTTTTTTTTGTTGAAATAATAAAATTCCTAATATTTNCTTATATATAAGCATTCCTGCATGTTTCTTTTATTTACAAAATAGCTTCTAGAACAATATTAAGCTAAAATTTTACAGATTTACCGTTTATAATATTTATTTTTTCAACATTTACACTCTCCTATTTACTCTCTCCACCATCATTTATTAATGTAAAATATGATTTAGGGTATGTTTGGAGCAGCTGCAGCTTATTAATAAGTTATTTATAAATTGCTGAAAATTAATCTGATTATTTCTTTTTTTTAAAGCTAAATCACAATTATAAAGCTGCCACCATATTTTGTCATGAACGGTGTGAAAACGCTGATTTCAACGATATGAAAAGACGCTTATTTAAAAAAGTTGCCAAAACACATATTACTCGGGTTTAGATGCATTTTCAAAATCATAGTCTCGTTATTAAATGTCGTAATTCATGCTTGAAAGAACTTTATGGAATTATCATGAGAACAGTTTTCATGTCTTTAATTATGTCTATCACGTTAAGAATATTCTTATTTAATTAGTTGTACAAAGATTAAAAGCAACAGCGTTTTTTTTTTTTTTTGTTGAAATAATAAAATTCCTAATATTTTTAATAATCTTTACCACTAATTTTTAGCCGTTTTAATATAGCAGAAATGCAGAAAAATTTATTATTCCTGATTAATTAGTGGAGAGAAAGACGACATCAAAATTTAATATCCATGATTAATTTTTTCTTATATATATTTAACAGCTAGTTGTATTTTTTGTCTCACTTTCAGTCTTTTTTTTTGAATTATTGGTGTTGCTGGCTGGATAGCGACAAGATCCGTTAAGGGCGAGACGTAACTCATAATAGCAACAAGTTTCATTGGATATCTCACATAGGCAGTGACAATATACAACTAAGACCTTGCAAATAAGGGTATCCGGCTGAGGCGACGAGCCGACCATGTAGACGAGACGTAGCGCCCGAAAGACTTGAGCCGAAGCGATAAGTGAGCCACGGTTCACCCTACAAAAAATAAATAGACTTATCAATCGACCAACTGACCAATTTGTTTGACCGAACGCCACGGTCAAACAAACACAAAACAACGTTGCCACCCCGTCAATCGCCTCACCGGCCACATTCTACTAATCAATCAACTAATTAATGTCATACCAAATTCAAGCTGTAATACATATATGGAATGAAATACATACAATTAACCAAAGCACTAATTATATTAAAAATGATTTTCACAACCGTTCCTTTCTTTCTGTAATCGTACAAAATGTATTCTTATAAATAAGATACAAAATGATGATCAAAGAGAGGAAGACCATTTGGACTCCCTCGATATGTGGTAATAATAATATGTGATAATGTGATAATGTTTACATATATGTTTCTACTTAACAAAATTAATAATAATCACATTTTTTATGTGATACTATAACTTGGATGTTATATCATGAAGGAGAGAATAAGTCTTTTTTTTGAGAGGACAAACTTATTATATAAAAAAATAAAAATTGACTTGTCCTGCATCCCAGACCGACCTTGCTTTTCCTTCTTGTGGTGAGACGTCGGGACAAATCCGAGGAATGACGGGGCAAATAAAACTAATATAAAAGTGATATATTTTAAAGACACATAACAAAAAAAATATTTTCCTTTTTTCTTAGAGGGGTTGAGGGGCAACATATATAATTACATAATGAAAGTTAAATGTTACATATATATAAATACATAAGAGTTACATGGTATGTATATANGAGGGTTGTAAACGAGCTGAGATTGACCAAGCTCAGATTTGGTTCGTGATCGGCCCGTTTAAAATTAATTATGTTTGAAATTGACTCGTGCTCGAAATTGCTCTTAAATAGTGTGACCATGTTCGGCTCGATTTACATAATTTTGTTCATGTTCAGCTAATCTTCGGCTCGAAATTGGCTAGTTTAAATTAATTAGAAAAATAGATATAAGGTGTTGGATTTGAACTTNGGAGCAGAAATGCAGAAAATTTTATTATTCCTAATTAATTAGTTGGTGAGAAAGACGACATCAATATTTAATATCCATGATTAATTTTTTCTTATATTTATTTAGCAGCTAGTTGTATTTTTTGTCTCATTTTCAGTCTTTTTTTTGAATTATTGGTGTTGCTAGGGGCGGAATCAATTTATGTTTAAGATGGTCAGTTACCTGTTAAATTTTGCAAGATACAAAGGAGATAGTCCCTCTCTGGATAGCGACAAGATCTGTTAAGGGCGAGACGTAACTCATAATAGCAGCAAGTTTCATTAGATATCTCACATAGGCAGTGACAATATACAACTAAGACCTTGCAAATAAGGATATCCGGCTGAGGCGACGAGCCGACCATGTAGATGAGACGTAGCGCCCGAAAGACTTGAGCCCAAGCAATAAGTGAGCCACGGTTCACCCGACAAAAAATAAATAGACTTATCAATCGACCAACTAACTGATTTGTTTAACCGAACGCCACAGTCAACCAAACACAAAACAACGTTGTCACCCCGTCGATCGCCTCACCGGTCACATTCTAGCTAATCGATCAACTAATGACTGTCATACCAAATTCAAGTTGTAATACATATATGGAATGAAATACATACAATTAATCAGAGCACTAATTGTATTAAAAACGATTTTCACAACCGTTCCTTTCTTTCTGTAATCATACAAAATGTATTCTTATAAGTAAGATACAAAATGACGATCAAAGAGAGGAAGATCATTTGGACTCCCTCAATTCTCTCAACAGTAACTCTTGGTTCACTTTATTCTCTCATTCACTCGACTCTAACCTTTGAGACTCATTCACAAAATACAATTCGGGATCCAACATATATAAAATTTAGTATTTTTTTTTTCTGCCCAATATTTAAAAAAAATAAATATTTTATGATTTTGTTAAGGTCCATTTTAAGAAAACACTACTAAAGAGAATTTCAAATCGATTGTTAATAATTCTAAAAAATATTATTAGCACACTAAATACATTACATTAAATAAATAATACTTTTTGAAAAAAAACATTATTTAAATAATATCGAAGTAATCAACTTAACCAGAGTTGTAATACACCCACAACTCTGTCTTTGTCATATCTTTTTTTTGTTAACATAATTCTTACATGTTTACATATATGTTTCTAAACAAAATTAATAATAATCACATTTTTTATGTGATACTATAATTTGGATGCTATATCATGAAGGCGAGAATAAGTCTCTTTTTTGAGAGGGCAAATTTATTATATAAAAAAATAAAAATTAATTTGTCTTGCATCCCGGACCGACCTTGCTTTTCCTTCTTGTGGTGAGACGTCGGGACAAATCCGAGGAATGACGGGGCAAATAAAACTACTATAAAAGTGATATATTTTAAAGTCACATAACAAAAATATTTTCCTTTTTCTTAGAGGGGTTGAGGGGCAATATATATAATTACATAATGAAAGTTAAATGTTACATATATATAAATACATAAGAGTTACATGGTATGTATATAAATCTTCCTTTTTTTCAACACATAGGAGCGGGCTTTGTCATGTCCTTTGTTCTTTTTAGTATATGAAGGGGAAATGACCCTTATCTTGTAACTTTAATAAAAAAAAAATTGTGCTAGATTGAAAAATTCTTAGATTAGTTGGTTCATTAAATAATAATATATCTCTGCTATGCACCATGTAAAGATAGGACATAAATTTTGTTATATTTAAGTTGGTCATTTAAAGATAAGGAAGCATAATATCAATTATGGACATTATTTACGTTGTGATCTCTCTATCTCTCTCATCATTGAATAAAAATATTCTTTATGGGATATCCCATGAATCAAACAGTTCAGAGTGCGGCACGTGTCGCCAGATCAGCCTCTATGAAAATTGCTAAATGTACACAGAAGACGATCGAAACAATAATAATCAACCAGTCAAAGGCTAGTCGAGTAGCTAACAAGAGCAGTCAGACCCAAATGACAATCTACGCGAGAATTATTAAGATAGAGGTCAATCGACTTAAAGGCAGCCTGCCAGAGGCCCACAAGTACGAATGTCACAAAGTCAGTTGATTGAGGGATGACTTGTTAAAGAGGTCAGGAGTGTAATTATCATTTAATAGTATTTTTAGACCCCTAAGATTTGTTGAAATTCCATATACAAAAATACCTCATCCCCCGTGTCATTCTGTATATTTTTTTTTTCATTACCACATTTTACTCATTAGGTGTGATTCACAGATAAATCTGAGTTCAATATTAATTTAATAGAACCTAGAATAAAAAGTGCTTATTAATTAACTACCCGACAATTAAGCAATAATTACTCTCATGTTGCCCTAATGATAAAGACAAAAAAACATTTCTCTCTCTTTACCCTCACATGAGAATCATGTGTTTGACTAAGAAAATTTTAAAGCTCTTAAGTTCTTAATTTAGTTAGAACTAAACCTATGATTAGTGTGGGTCTAGTTAAAAGCACTCAAAATTTTAACAATAATTAGCCTTGTGATAAAGACAAAGCTACATTTGTCTCTTTCTCTTTAGCAACATAATTAATGTCATAAGTTCTTAATTAGGGTTTAACTAATAATTTATGTTAAGAAGGCTTCTTCAAATTAGAGGAATGACATTTAATTACTTATTTTTTTTTATTTATTTTGGAATGTTTGACTATGTTGACTAACTTTTTTAATAAAATAAGAAATAGTAATCAACAAACAAAGCTTAAATAATATTATAATATTTTTGTGGGGGGAGAGATATATCATCAATTGTGGTCCCTAGTTAGATTAGAACATTTTTGCCTCATTGTGGAATCCAAAGAATGTGTTAACAGATGAGATGCAAGCATTTATCTGGGCTTGTTATGGAGCAAATTAAAGAATAATATATTTTTCTCCTGACTTGAATCATATAGACATAAATAATTCAATATGATTAATTTGGAGATTAGCATATTAAGACAGATAATAATGCCGTAATTAGGCAAATATATTATATTTAAGGGAAATAATAATGCATAATTAGCCAGCGCGGGCTTATAATTGGACTTTTCCTCCTAAGAATATTTCTGTTTGAAGATGAAGGTCTGGAGAAAGCTGATGAGTTCAATATACTTTCAGGATAAGTATGAAGTCCATCATGATGGGAGGGAAAAAATATTACCTCCAATGAGGGGGTGTCACGTAGGCACCATGGTGGGACCATTGCCTACGTGGCACCCTCTCATTGGAGTACTGATGCATCAGTACTCCTGATGTAATATTTTTTCGATGGGAGGAGGGTTGTAAACGAGCTGAGATTGACCAAGCTCAGATTTGGCTCGTGATCGGCCCGTTTAAAATTAATTACGTTTGAAATTGACTCGTGCTCGAAATCGCTCTTAAATAGTGTGGCCATGTTCGGCTCGATTTACATAATTTTGTTCATGTTCAACTAATCTTCGGCTCGAAATTGGCTAGTTTAAATTAATTAGAAAAATAGATATAAGGTGTTGGATTTGAACTTATATCATTCATATGCAATAAAAGACGCAAAAATACATGACCAAATAGCTGCGGTGATTTAAACTTAGATATAAATATATAAAATGTATTAATAGACAAATAATAAATATAATTTTTTTTTTTTATGCTGAGCTAAAATAAGCTGAACACAATTTAACAAAATGTTATTCATATTCGACCCATTTATAATTTGAATAGTAGGCACCTGAAATAGTACCANAAAAAATACATGACCAAATAGTTGCGGTGATTTAAACTTAGATATAAATATATAAAATGTATTAATATACAAATAATAAATATAATTTTTTTTATGCTGAGCTAAAATAAGCTGAGCACAATTTAACAAAATGTTATTCATATTCGACCCATTTATAATTTGAATAGTAGGCACCTGAAATAGTACCAGATTGTGTAGATAATCAAGAGGTTTGAAAATAGGCACTGCAACATAAGCGTATAGATGGAAGACTACCAGCTTCTATGCACTGCCCATGGGCGCCTTGGGCTCGGTCCATCCCAAATTTTTTCTAGAAAACAGAGCACCCGAAAGTAGGTGTTACGACTGCGACGAGTAGGCGCCACATTTCCAACGCTTAGGCGTTGTGCTCGATGCCCTAGATCAAGAGGAAGCGTCAAGCACCGAGGCACCAATCAACATAAAATGAAGGTTTCTATGGTTGGGACGTATCTTAAAATCATTTGTGAACTCTGAGATCCACAAGGAAAATAAGTAGAACGAAAAGGATTAACCACATAAACTCATTGAAATAGAAATATTGTCTATGAGTTTAACCAATTAATAAGGAGATGTTATTTGCCTGGACTAATCATGGGATTTAGGGAGCTAAACCCGTGAGAACCAATCACTCTTATACTTCCGAAAGGTGATAAGAAAAAAATTGCTTCTGATTGACACTGGGCTTTGGTCATTTCCTCAATTTAAGGGGGAAATCCCTCAAATATTGAATCTTTTAAATTTTTTTTTTGCTTGATAGGGTAGACTTGCTTTTTTCTAAAAAAAATCAAGATGGAAACTTTATTAAACTTTGAGAATATGAACAGTTCCGACCAAGACCAACCATAGTAAACTATAACTTTTTTCTATTGGAATTTATTTTGCTCCCTGTGGGATCAACAACCAGAACTCCATTTCAATTATTACTGATACGACACATGTAGTTGCGTGAGTCGCCAGTGCTTCGCCGCACTTAGTTCGTATCAATTTCTCACATTTGGGAATACTTTTCTCTCATTCCCACACTTTATTCATGGGGTGTGATTCACATACATGTTTTGGTTCAATAGATCTAAAAATAGAAGTCATTCAGATTAAAGATTAGATCTTTTTTCTTATTTTCTTTATTTTTTATTTTAATAGCATAAGAAAATCATTTGGAAATTATAGTTGAGAAAATAATATTTCAAAACTTCTAGAAGGCATATAAATTTAATAAGTTGTATTAGAATGTACTTTATTAGAGAGAGAGAGAGAGAGAGAGAGCAAGCAATGTACTCATTATTTTTTGCAATTAGATAGGACAATTTGAATCTAATTAAAAATTAATTATTTTCCCACTAAAACGGTTGCCATAACATGACATATAAAACAACAAATTATTATGAATAGATGTGCGTTTAGCCTAATAAATAATTGAGTCAAGAAGTCATTGAAATATATATATATATATATATATATATATATATATATATATATATATATATATATATATATATATNCGTTTAACCAATTAATAAGGAGATGTTATTTGCCTGGACTGATCATGGGATTTAGGGAGCTAAACCCGTGAGAACCAATCACTCTTATATTTCCGAAAGGTGATAAGAAAAAAATTGCTTCTGATTGACACTGGGCTTTGGTCATTTCCTCAATTTAAGGGGGAAATCCCTCAAATCTTGAATCTCTTAAAAATTTCTTTTGCTTGATAGGGTAGACTTGTTTTTTTCTAAAAAAAATTAAGATGGAAACTTTATTAAACTTTGAGAATATGAACAATTCCGACCAAGACCAACAATAATAAACCATAACTTTTTTCTATTGGAATTTATTTCGCTCCCTGTGGGATCAACAACCAGAACTCCATTTCAATTATTACTGATACGACACATGTAGTTGCGTGAGTCGCTAGTGCTTTGCCGCACTTAGTTCATATTAATTTCTCACATTTGGGAATACTTTTCTCTCATTCCCACACTTTATTCATGGGGTGTGATTCACATACATATTTTGGTTCAATAGATCTAAAAATAGAAGTCATTCAGATTAAAGATTCGATCTTTTTTCTTATTTTATTTATTTTTTATTTTAATAGCATAAGAAAATCATATGGAAATTATAGTTGAGAAAATAATATTTCAAAACTTCTAGAAGACATATAAATTTAATAAGTTGTATTAGAATGTACTTTATTAGAGAGAGAGAGAGAGAGAGAGAGAAAGCAAGCAATGTACTCATTATTTTTTGCAATTAAGCATGACATTTTAAACAAGTGTATTGATATTTTGTTTCTTTTTTTTTTCTTTCGAATTCTACTAAATTCTTAGGAGCTATTTGGGATAATTTTATACAGTTCTGTTCGGAGAACTTCATTCAAGAAATTTCTGTATTAGGAAACAATTTTTTTTAACCTGATCAGTTAAAGTACGGTGGCTGTAACAAAACATTTGTCTTAATTTTTGAATATATATATATTATATATATATATATATGTCCCTCCACAATTTTTTAAGTATTTGTTTTCTCCAAACTTTACAATCATCTTTTTAAAAAACTACAGTCACCCCAAATATATCCTTATATGAACAAAAGTGCTAGATTTGTTTTCAAAATTATATGTCATATATTCATTGCAATTAGATAGGACAATTTGAATCTAATTAAAAATTAATTATTTTCCAACTAAAACGGTTGCCATAACATGACATATAAAACAACAAATTATTATGAATAGATGTGGCTTTTAGCCTAATAAATAATTTAGTCAAGAAGTCATTGCAATATATATATATATAATAATTTGAGTAATCAACTTCTAATTATCTACAGATGGCCGCTAAGCAAGAACGGGTCTACTATTTAGGAGACAAGGTATAGTTAATCAGTACACGTGTGCATTAGAGAAGCAGTGCCGTATTTTAATGGAAAGCTTCATTGACATGTTGTGTTTGAGAAATGAGAATAGCAATTCCACATCATCGACTGGAGGTTATGTCTCCAAAGCTTATTAGGAAAAAAAGAGGTATTTACGTGCATACCAATTGATTCTTGTGTAATTACATATGAACCTCTAAATGACTTTAATATTATATGCAAATATTCCTCATATATTTGCAAAGGGATATGCTTGCTAATATAAAAGTTTATAACTTATATATGTTCATTCAAATGACTTTGAATATCATCATTAGATTGATAACCTTAAAATATGCACGCTCTTTTATTCATATCATTAAATATTATTCTAACTTGATGATATTTATTATAACTTTATTGATATATCATAAAAAANAAGAGGTACTTACATGCATACCAACTAATTCTTGTGTAATTACATATGAACCTCTAAATCATTTTAATATTATATGCAAATATTCCTCATATATTTTTCAAAGGGATATGCTTGCTATTATAAAAGTTTATAACTTATATATGTTCATTAAAATGACTTTGAATATCATCATTAGATTGATGACCATAAAATATGCACGCTCTTTTATTCATATCATTAAATATTATTCTAACTTGATGACATTTATTATAACTTTATTGATATATTATAATAAAATCAATATGATCAAGCATGAACCTCAATTAAGTTTTTTAATTGGAAGGGCTGAAAAATTGAGTGCATTACCCCTTATTTTAAATTTAATTTCAACATAGCAAGCTATAGCAAAAAATGAACCAATCCAAACTTTAAGTTAAGTACAATCCTAAAACTATTATTTCTCGACTGATATTATCAGACTACACTAATACCCACCAAATTTATCACATGTTTTATCAATATGCTGACGCATGCTATTGCATTAAAGTATGTTGTTGATGTATGACATCACCTATAAGCCATCAAAGTACACTATTAGATTGATACATGCCATTAACATGGCGATGCTTGTAGGCTTTATCATTGCAATTGCCAATAATATTGACAATGCAATTGCCAATAATATTGACAATGCCATTGCCAATAATATTGACAATGCCATTGCCAATAAGGCCAATCTACATAATTGATGACAACTCCAACACTTATCATTTACATCAAGATTTATATTAATTTTCTTGGTCTTTGATCTCCTTTTCTCAAAGAAGAATGATCAAACAAACCACAAATAATCTCTTCAAAAATTGCTTCAATGCTGTAATGCTCTTCCAAAATCCATAATGGAATCCATTATGCATAATTAATATATGTTATATTAGATTAATGTATTCCTAAAATACAAAGAACTGCATAAATATAATATAAACATATTCATATAATATTTTTTATCAAATTATTTGATGGACAATAATTATAGGAGCTAGTTATTATAATAGGTACTTTGACTTTATTATAATTTGTAGTAATAATTTTGTTAGGTTGGCTTGTATTTATTTATGTAAATATTCCTCTCTTTTATTTTACATTAGTTATCGTAGCCACTCTCCTTAATTATGATTATAAATCTTGACTATACAATATTGTTTATTTTTCATCCCTATTTTTATAGTATATGCTTAAAATTATCTCTATTGAGTTTAGAATATATTTTAGGGGCATTTAGCTACATACCACACAATTCTTTTGTATTTACACATCTAACACACAAACTTTAATCTAATATTTACATGCAAAACACTCAAATTATTAATATCACATAAAAAATCCCACTATCACCTACTTTCTAAGAGTGAAATGCACCTTTTAAGGCACAAAGGTTTATCATACCACAGTGCTATAAAGCTAAATATTAAAGTTAGGTGTATGATATGTAAATACATAAAAATTGTATGATATGTATGTAAATTTCGCCAAATTTTATTGACTGGCTTTTGATATTTCCTCCACTTTATTATATGTAGAATTGTTGAAGTGTGACATAAAGCCTATTATGAAATGATAATAATGATAAAGTTCGATGGCTTCAAAGTACCAACTTAATTGATATTGATAGTAACTTGTAATATATGATACATTATTAAATGAGCTACATTTTTTTTAATTTAATAAAATCAATTCAAATGACTGAAATAACACTACTTTTTTAATAATTAATTGTTTGAATATGCATAACTTTAACATATTGTTCAGCTTTAATAATATTTTGAATTACTAGGTCTTAGACATTATCTCTATATAATTTATTTAATCAAACCTTAAACTTGATTTGACTCAAAATCAAACCTAAACCTAACCCAAGTCAAAATGAAACTGTATGATTTCAACTCATCGAACTTAACTATATTTCATGCTTATAAGGAACTTGTCAATAGACAAACAAATAAGCCCTTAACTAACCATATATTTGACCTACTAGCCAACTCAACCACTTGTCCAACCCCCATTAAATTTTTACTTTGTTGCATACTTATAATTAATAAATATATTTTACGATATAAATATCATTGAATAAACTTGAGTGGATCTAAATCGCTCAAAGCAGAGCATGCGTCGCGAGACATACCTCATGAGAATAAATAAGGGTGTCTGGAGGTGACTGAATGACAGTAATTGTTCGACTAGAGATTGATCAAGCGGCCTCTTAGGTAGAGCCTGGCCGGCAAGAAAACGACTCGTTATATATACATCAATTGAATGACATGAAGCCAACTGATTAAGAGTCGGCCGATTAAATGAGATCGGTGGTATAATTATCATTTCACAATAATTCTAGCCCCATATAAATAGAGGTTGTTGAAACCATATATGAAAATAATTTATCCTCAATCTCTCTCTCTCTCTCTCTCTCTCTCTCTCTCTCTCTCTCTCTCTCTCTCTCTTTATGCCTCTTTGTTACGCTTCATTTATTGGGCCTAATTTAGGTTCAAATTTATCTTCAACATATATACCTATATATATAATAAGCTCTATGGGGTAAAAAAAATGTATCTAAAACTATTAAAATCACCTTTTAAAAGGACCAAAAAGTGAACGTGGACCAATTGAGTTGACAACCAACAATCTTTCACTCCAAGTAAAATTTACTTCATCCCCCCTAAATGGGGACTTGGGGGGGAACACATTGAAGACATGCTCTGCCAAATTGAATGCAACAAAATGATTCTGCATTATGGCCAAAAGCATGGAAATTATTATGCACATAATAAACTTTAGTTTTCTTGAAACAAAAGGAAGAACAGGCACTGAAAATCTCACATACAATAGAGCGTGACATAATTATCAAAATTTATATGACAATACTGAAATCTTCTGACATTTTATTGCATGCTTTCTTCTTTCATTTCTCTTGATGATTGGATCCACCTTAAAACTTACAAATTTAAAGCACCGTACAACTTTTAGCTTCCTTCTATAATTAATACTCCATTGTATTTTCATACTAATTAAGTCAACATGACTTTATATTTATAATATTTGTATATATATAAGTGTTATATTATATATTTATAATATTTATATTTTGACTAAATATAAATAAGAATGAACTAAGTAAATTATAAATCGAATCGATTATAAAATGATATAAAAAGGATAATAGATTAAGATTTAATTTTTATAGGTTAAAAGAGTAATTTGAAACCTATGGCGACTATCATGAGGACCGTTGAGTAGATTTCTTGGTGAGCTTTTATTATATTTATTTGGAGAGAGCATTTACATACATACCGCCCAATTCATATGTATTTACATATCTAACACCTAAACATTATTTATTTATTTATTTATAGAACCCAATATTATACATCTCATCAAAACACCACTATAAATCAAAACTGTAGATATAAGAAATTGAACGGTAAATATGTAACATCTTCTTTTTTTTTTTTTTTAATTTTGATTTTCACCCAGCCATGACTCCTTCTGCANTGTTGTGATCTCTCTGTCTATCTCTTCATTGAATAAAAATATTCTTTATGGGATATCCAATGAATCAAACAGTTCAGAGTGCGGCACGTGTCGCCAGATGAGCCTCTACGAAAATTGTTAAATGTACACAGAGGACGATCGAAACAATAACAATCAACCAGTCAAAGGCTAGTCGAGTAGCTAACAAGAGCAGTCAGACCCAAATGACAATCTACGCGAGAATTATTAAGATAGAGGTCAATCAACTTAAAGGCAGCCTGCCAGAGGCCCACAAGTACGAATGTCACAAAGTCTGTTGATTAAGGGATGACTTGTTAAAGAGGTCAGGAGTGTAATTATCATTTAATAATACTTTTAGACCCCTAAGATTTGTTGAAATTCCATATACAAAAGTATCTCAACCCCTGTGTCATTCTGTATATTTTTTTTCATTGCCAAATTTTTTTTTCTTGGGTGTGATTCACAGATAAATCTGAGTTCAACATTAATTTAATATAACCTAGAATAGAAAGTGCTTATTAATTAACTACCCGACAGTTAAGCAATAATTACTCTCATGTTGCCCTAATGATAAAGACAAAAAAACATTTCTCTCTCTTTATCCTCACACGAGAATCATATGTTTGACTAAGAAAATTTTTAAGCTCTTAAGTTCTTAATTTAGTTAGAACTAAACCTATGATTAGTGTGGGTCTAATTAAAAGCACTCAAAATTTTAACAATAATTAGCCTTGTGATAAAAACAAAGCTACATTTGTCTCTTTCTCTTTAGCAACATAATTAATGTCATAAGTTCTTAATTAGGGTTTAACTAATAATTTATGTTAAGAAGGCTTCTTCAAATTAGAGGAATGACATTTAATTACTTATTTTTTTTTATTTATTTTGGAATGTTTGACTATGTTGACTAACTTTTTTAATAAAATAAGAAATAGTAATCAACAAACAAAGCTTAAATAATATTATAATATTTTTGTGGGGGGAGAGATATATCATCAATTGTGGTCCCTAGTTAGATTAGAACATTTTTGCCTCATTGTGGAATCCA
>JXCR01132443.1:37587-49818 GCA_002079205.1 Phalaenopsis hybrid cultivar
TATATATATATTAAATTTTGATTTTCACCCTACCATGACTCCTGCAGGTAAGTTAATTTAATCGGGCCGGGTCCGGTCCACATGGACGAATAGGAGCCCAACAAGCATCAACCCGACAAGCACTTCACAAACAAACGAATGGCCGCTGCTGGAGCGAGCAAGGATACCTTGCAATTCACGCTCCAGCCCATCACCTACACGTTTAAGTTCGTTAAAAAAGGACACATCACTTCACATTAATTTTCCCGTTAATTATTTTCCAAAATACCTCTTTTTCTCATTGATGATTCTATCAATCATCGAATCTGTACTTTTATTCAGATTTCCTCAAATAAAAAAAATATATATTTTTTTTCCAGCTCAAATGGTGATGGCGACAACCCAAATAACAATATAAATAAATACATATATAAATTAAGAAATATAATAGCGAGTAGTAATTAATGCAACAAAAATGTGTTTTTTTTAAATGAAAAAGGCTTCAGCACTCAAATATTAAAAAAAGTTCATAGCTTGAAACAGAGGCGTCCGTTAGATGACGGAGATAATATCGGGCAGGAGGATAGAGAGGGAAATACATAAAATAAAAACAAATAAATAAAAGAAAATAAATAAAAAAGCCGCTAAANCATCATAAAAAAAAATATATATTTTTTCCAGCTCAAATGGTGATGGCGACAACCCAAATAACAATATAATTAAATACATATATAAATTAAGAAATATAATAGCGAGGAGTAATTAATGCAACAAAAATGTATTTTTTAAAAATGAAAAAGGCTTCAGCACTCAAATATTAAAAAAAGTTCAAAGCTTGAAACAGAGGCGTCCGTTAGATGACGGAGATAATATCGGGCAGGAGGATAGGGAGGGAAATACATAAAATAAAAACAAATAAATAAAAGAAAATAAATAAAAAAGCCGCTAAACTTGATAAAAGTTCCTCTACTCCGCTACAAAATCGACCGAATCCGGTATCCGGCGAGCGATACGAAACGGTACCGCCGATATTTTTAAACTCAGAAGATGGTAACGGGAGGGAGTGGTTCGAGGGGGAACAAATCGCCGATTTCTTCAAATAAATCGTCGCCATCTTCATAAGTAGATGACCGGAGGTCGAAACAGGTGTTTGGTATGACTGATTCACGAGCAAATAACCCAAACTGATCCATTGGGTTCTCGAAAAACCTCGGCTCGGTGGCGCTCAGATCCAGAAAGTCGTTGTACAGAGGCATTTCGTCAAAGGCCATGAGCTCACCGGCGAGCTCTTCCGGCAAACTGATGGAGCCACTGGAAGAGGGCTTCTCCGGTTCGTCTTGGACGGCTGTGGAAGAAGAGAAACCACGGAGGACGGAGGTGGGAGAACAAATGTTGTGGGAGTCCTCGCTGGACTCGTATCCACCGGAGACGGAGAGGTTGGTCATGGACAAGTTCCTTGCCGGAAGTGGACGTGGTGGTTCTTCAACCGCCGGAGCGGAGGAGAAGTTGGTTGCCGCGTCGGGGCCGCGGAGCTGTATAGCGGCTGAATCGTACACCTTGGCGGCTTCCTCGGCGGTGTTGTAAGTGCCGAGCCAAACTCGAACACGACGGGTTGGGTCACGAATCTCCGCCGCAAATTTCCCCCACGGTCGCCGTCGAACACCGCGAAACCTTGGAGCTCCGGTGATAGGCTGTTGCTTCTCCGACGAAGCTATTCCCTTCTTCTTTCTTTTGCCGGCGCTAGCCTTCACAGCTTTTCCTTCACCGGCAGCCNGCGAACACCGCGAAACCTCGGAGCTCCGGTGATAGGCTGTTGCTTGTCCGACGAAGCTATTCCCTTCTTCTTTCTTTTGCCGGCGCTAGCCTTCACAGCTTTTCCTTCACAGGTAGCCATGTCAAGCCGTTCCTCGAATCTAATCTCCTGCACATAACGCTTCACTCGTCGTCTTCCAAAGCAAGGTTCGCCGGAGTCGGAATCGGAGTCTGAGTCCGTAGCATCGACATCGTCGCAGAAAAAGCGGACTGTGTTTGCTCCGGCGAAGGAGGGCATTGCAGGACGACGAGATAGGTGATGGATAGGTTTGGAGGTCACTTCAAAGTGAACACTGTGCTTCAGCGGAGCTAAGTATTGACCTTCCATCGTCTTCCACGCTTATCTTTGTTTACACTAACCGCATTATCTGAGGAGAAAAATCAGACTTTTATGAGGAAGAAAGCAAACCAAAAGAGGGATTCCTCTTCTGATAAACTTACAGAAGAATAAAGATCANAGCTAAGTATTGACCTTCCATCGTCTTCCCCGCTTATCTTTGTTTACACTAACCACATTATCTGAGGAGAAAAATCAAACTTTTATGAGGAAGAAAGCAAACCAAAAGAGGGATTCCTCTTCTGATAAACTTACAGAAGAATAAAGATCANCGCTAAGTATTGACCTTCCATCGTCTTCCACGCTTATCTTTGTTTACACTAACCGCATTATCTGAGGAGAAAAATCAGACTTTTATGAGGAAGAAAGCAAACCAAAAAAGGGATTCCTCTTCTGATAAACTTACAGAAGAATAAAGATCAAAAGCAAGGCAAAAGAGTCGATAGAAGTTAAAAGGCAACAGAAATCACACAAATAAAGCAGAAATCACACGGTAAAAGTGGAATGTGAAATTTCGAGGAAAGCAGAGGTGAGACTGGAAGGCAGAGAGCGTGCGCATAAAGAGAACAACGCATTACGGATTCCTCCATGACCACCCGACCCCAACTCCATTATTAGAGATATGGAGATAAACAAGAAAGCATCGCAGGGCACCCATGTTCCCAAAGAGAACAATGTATAGAAAAAGAGATTTCCTTGACTTGTAAAGAAAAAAAGTAAAATAGTTACCCAAAAAGGGCCTAGCTTCTCTTCAATGAAGCTGTAAGCCGCAGTCCTTCACTACCGAAGAAGCAGAGGGAAGAAGCCGCACAGATTTCCAGTTCCCTCGATATCTCTGCCTCTCTTCTTCCCCGAGAATATCAGAGCCAGNCGCACAGATTTCCAGTTCCCTCGATATCTCTGCCTCTCTTCTTCCCCGAGAATATCAGAGCCAGNTGCACAGAGTTCTAGTTCCCTCGATATCTCTGCCTCTCTTCTTCCCCGAGAATATCAGAACCAGAGAGCAAGAAAGAAAGGGCTTGAGAAGAGGAACAGTGAACAAAATGATGTAGAACAGAGGAAAACCCAATGGTTCTGCTTAGAGAGTGAGGGGGAGAGAGATCGAGCGCGCAGAGCTGTATCAAAACTGGAACTTTTATAGGATTCCAAAAAACAAAATTCCGAANTCAGAGCCAGAGAGCAAGAAAGAGAGGGCGTGAGAAGAGGAACAGTGAGCAAAATGAAGTAGGAACAGAGGAAAACCCAATGGTTCTGCTTAGAGAGTGAGGGTGAGAGAGATCGAGCGCGCAGAGCTGTATCAAAACTGGAACTTTTATAGGATTCCAAAAAACAAAATTCCGAAAATATTTAATTTTTACGATGAATTTCCATCTATACCCTCTTAATTTCTATTTAANTCGAGCGCGCAGAGCTGTATCAAAACTGGAACTTTTATAGGATTCCAAAAAAACAAAATTCCGAAAATATTTAATTTTTACGATGAATTTCCATCTATACCCTCTTAATTTCTATTTAATAATTAATCGAGTCCCCGTGGGGAGACGGTAGCGATTCATCTCGGGACGGAACCACTGTGTGACCGGAATGTCCGGTAATCACCGGCGCGTGGCGGTCACCTTGACCACACGCATCACGAGCCGCCGCATTTGGATGGCGACCCGTCATTTTCTGACAGCTCGTATTCTATGGGCCCGGCAGTGGGTCCATCTGTAATGTACAGCTGGCGCTGACTAGGATGCCAGGAAGGAAAGTCATGTGACTCACGTGAGGATGTGGTTTAAATTAATACGGTCAAATCATTGATTAAAGTGTGCCGTCAGTGATAATTTGACCGGAACTAATCGTCAGTTAAGCNCTTCTGACAGCTCGTATTCTATGGGCCCGGGAGTGGGTCCATCTGTAATGTACAGCTGGCGCTGACTAGGATGCCAGGAAGGAAAGTCACGTGACTCACGTGAGAATGTGGTTTAATTTAATACGGTCAAATCATTGATTAAAGTGTGCCGTCAGTGATAATTTGACCGGAACTAATCGTCAGTTAAGCGCTTCTTGGTCTCATAATTAAACTTAAACCGATAGTGATGGAAATAGCATGGACCCTATCAGCTTTCTTCAGGCGCACCTATTTTCAGACCGGGTTCATGAATTCCTTATATTTTTTCTTCGTAAATACTAAAATGGAAAGTCATCGATATTAATTATTTCTGGGACATCAAAAAAGAAATTAATTTAAGAAATTGGTTTTAAAATTTGATTTTTCATCCTGTAGTTTAATTTGGAAATTTTATATAGCATGTTTTAAGGATTTCAACTTGATCTACGCATCACTGAGGAGACAACTAACCATACCACCTTCACTTATTGTTGCTAGTGGCATGCTTGCGCAGAGAGTTATCATTGAATCATCAATACCACGTTATTTATTATAATGTATTTAAGAAACCTCATTACAGCGTAAAGATTGTCTACTGCGGCGAGCAGGAAAGCTAGTGGTAGACAACTATGGATTCTATTTTTAGCCCTTAGGAGAGAAATTTTGTTCATTCAACAAATAAGTCTTATCACCAAATGATCTGATGTCCCACGTTGATTCTTCTTAATCACAGAGATTTTTTAAATAATTTGTTAGCCTTAATGACCTTAGAATTAAGCAAGCTTAGCCTCATTAGATTCATCGTTGAGATGTTTGATTTGATTCAAATATATCCAACTTGAAGTTTATTTGATCATTCAATTAACAATATGAAGCATTTACTTTAATGACTTGATTTGGACATTTTTGGACTTGGATCTGATTAATTTTGGTATCATCGGATTTGCCTTATTGAGACGATCATTATGAGTATAAACTTCTTGAAGTTGGGGCCATGAATGATTTTTAATATGAAAATGGAATCTTTATTGCCGAAAATTCCCTCGAGATTCGGGTCGAATGGTCAATTTCTTAATAATGCATCGCATATAAATTAAAAATAATTATATATATGTAAACAATTTTTGTCGAGCAAAACATAATAAGCACGTATGTTAGAGCAAAACAAATGCATGATTTTATGAAAGCTGGTTACATTATGTGATAGGTCCAACGATAGTAAAGAGGTATGATGGATTTACAATTTAAAGTAAAAGTAAAATCTTGTGAAATTTAATGAGTGATAGAAAATTCATGGTGATATGTTAATAAACTATTGTCTTATGGTCCGTTTGAGGCAGCTTATTTGGAGCGGTGGCATTTTGAAAACGCACCTGACCTGTTTGGGTAAATTACGTTTTGGCAGCTTATGCGTTTTAAAAATGCTGAAAACAACGGATTTACACTGCACCTAAATTAAAATTTTGTAATAGTCACCGCACCTAGTTTCTCAGCAAATTCTTTTTAATCAACTTATCAACAAATTAACTGCCCCAAACAGACTCTTAGTGTTGCACGAGAATTTAATACACACTTTTAGACAATAAAAGTGACCAACAGAGACAAAGAAGATTTTTAAAGTTTTGATTGGAGTTAGACATAACTCTACATTCTCATGACTTTATAGACATCCTAACCCTAATCCAACCCAACTATCAAACACTTTGATCCAACATATGTGTAATTCAGATGAATCGCTTCGCTTAAAAATAAAAAATAAAAAATATATTTCATGATTCCAATTTATACTAGCAACATTTGCATGCCCCTTTCCTATGTATTTGCATATCTAATACCTAAGGTTTTCCTTTTTTATGTTCATACCATCCAAATCTTTTATACCTCAATTTTAACTTCGAACATGTTAAACATACACTCTCATGCATAGCTGAGGTGGAATATATATATATATATATATATATATATATATATATAGTATTTTTAAAAAATCTAATTGACTAGAAGGCCACAAAGATTTATAATCAATTAAAGTATTTATTAAGAAAATATAATAAAAATTATTAAATTAGATTCAAATGATGTTTTAATATAGATAATAATTTTTAAATCTTGCTCAAATATTTATTGTCTTATGGCTACATGATTAGGGTTGTTAAAATGACTCTTTGTTTGCGAACAGCTCGTGTTCGGCTCATTTACACCCCTATTTACGGTGCCTATAGTGTTTTTTTAAAATTTTAGTTATAACCTATGATGTAGAAAATAACTTATTATAAAATTGTGGCAAAGATTATAAACAAATATATATTTTTTTTTTCAAAAAAATTAGACAGTTATTTTAAAAAGTTAGCGTGAAAAATACAGCTTATATGCACAATTATTATAAATAAAAGTTTATAATAATAGATACAAATGGACTATCGTATACATACATTATGTGCACAGTTATTGTCCTTAATATTAACATATTAAACAAATTCCCACTAAAAATGACAAGATGAGCACAAATTCTCATGAATTATAATTTTAATATTTTGTTAAGGATAAATCCAAACATTTGAGGCTAAAGTTTAAGAAAATATTTAAATAATATATCTAAGCCTAAGTTTTTTAAACATTATAAATAGGAGATCTAGAATTCGAATGAAAGCTTGAATTAAACAAACAGTTGCGGAAACAAAGAGGATAATTACGATAATATGTTCATAATAAATCCAAGCCAGGTGTGGTAATGGCTTACGTAATATTATTTAAATAAAATAAACCAGCAAAATTTTTTGAGTAAATACTGCTACATTTTGAAAAATTCACAATTATAAAATAATTTAATAATATAAGATTGTATTAATATATCCGTTTATGTAGAGATGTTAAATGTAGCGCATGTGAGATATAGGATCTTTAACATTAGAAATTAAGGAAGGGAAAGTTAATGGAAGTCCTGCAGACCCAATCGACACTAAAGAACCTCTTTCCAGCAGACACAATCGACACGAAAAAAATCTCGTAGTTAACATTTGCATGGGCTTGGGGGGCGTTAAAGTTGGTCGATGTTTGTGGTCAATGTCGACGTAAGCTGTTTGCATCGGACATCTTCGACGCTAATTACATTTTTTATCACGATTTTTTGCACGATTTGATGCAAGTTTTATGCTAAAACTAATTTACATTGGATTTGACCGACTCTAACATACTAAAATCCCGCACTACTGTTTGATGGAAATCAATGAAAGTATGGAGAAGATGGACAGTCAGCAAAGCTATTATNAAAAATAATCTCGTAGTTAACATTTGCATGGGCGTGGGGGGCGTTAAAGTTGGTCGATGTTTGTCGTCAATGTCGACGTAAGCTGTTTGCATCGGACATCTTCGACACTAATTACATTTTTTATCACGATTTTTTGCAGGATTTGATGCAAGTTTTATGCTAAAACTAATTTACATTGGATTTGACCGACACTAATATACAAAAATCCCGCACTACTGTTTGATGGAAATCAATGAAAGTATGGAGAAGATGGACAGTCAGCAAAACTATTATCCTAATATGATGGGAGATAACATAACCTAAAAGATGACAAATCACATATGTTTGTGCTCATAAAAAGAAGAAAATATTACATACGTTATATGCATGGACGTACGACTGTTCAGATTATCTGATTCATCGTTCATACAAATATTTTTGTATAATAAGATTTGAAGATTAGGCTATTTTGTTCCAAATTTTTATATATCTATATTTTATTATGAAGTGCATGCATTATGTGTCAATGCGTGGTACGTGAACTGCAAATATATGGTTGGAGTTGGTTGAAATATTATACCACGTATGCGAATGAATAAAACAGATGGCAAGCTCAGATTCAGAGCATCAGGACTCGTTCGATCATTTATGGCGTTGAATTTTCATAGCCTTGACCAAGAATTAACTTCTTTATACAAAGGTGGCGAAGTCATGTTTAATCCAGCAATTAAAACTCATAATTACACTTCTACTCCTCAACAAATATTAAGAGTAACGCGCACGAACAAATTGTTCTGACAATAATGTACTACAATATCTTATCTCTATATAAGTCGCAAAGTCATGTAATTATTTCACTCGACATCATTAATGATGGACAAGATGATATGAATATCATAACATCACATTAATCCTTTTTTAGTTTGAATCATTAATTTCACCATTTTTATTTTTAAAAAATTGCAAAAAAAAAAAAACTAATATCATATATTATTGTGTTATTACCGACAAATCTTATATATATTATATTATCAGAATATAGAATAATATAAGAAAAATTAATTTTAATCAAATTAAAATCAGAATATATATATAATTTAAGTTAAAATGTTATTAAAACATATTCTTTATTATGGCATAATGTTCTAATTACATATTTTAATGAAATGTGATTATATTTTGCAATAATAATGTCGGTAAATAAATACGTTATTAATTTGTAATTATAATTTGACTAATTAGTTATAATCTAAGAAAAAGTATGAAAAAAATAAAAATCAGGAGAAGATGTATGAAACCTACCATTTAATGTGATTAATATATTACTATTTTTATATTTTAATTTTTAAAAAATAGAAATTTAAAAGTCAAAATTGCAATAATATTTTTTTATTCATTCAAACTGCATGTGCACCAAATAATGAATGCTCAATGCAACCAGGATTCGATACAGCCTCCTCATGCTACACAGCCCATAAACAATGTTGTTCAAATTAAAAAAATTGTAGAAAATTTTATCTATCTATTTATTTATTTATTTAGTAATAATAATAATAATAATAATTATTATAATAATATTGTTATTATTATTATTATTATTATTATTATTATTATTATTATTATTATTATTATTTTGAGGAATTAGTAAACAAAATTTAATCCTATATTTTTTACAATAATTTTAGAATAAATTAAAATTTTAATTATAAAAAATTACTGTTCAAATTGTTTTTCATAAAAATAATGAATTGCTCATTTTCGTAATATCATTTAATTATATTAAGTAATAAAATATTTATAATATATTTAAAATAAAAAATGTTAATAAAAATGAGAAGCATAGATAGTTCGCACGTGTGGAAACATGGCGGCCACTTCAGCACAAATGGGATACCTAGTTGGAGCTACTTTGACTATCAGTGTTTGGAAGGAGAGAAATTAATAGCTGAGGGCTTATTAATTTATTTTAAAAGCTTTTTAATTAGCCTCTCTAAGCCATGTGCACCATCGGCTAACTCCAATCTTAAGGTATCTTTCGTTTCAAAATGCTTTTTAAAATAGTAATAATAAAATATTATAATTTATTCCTTCTTTATTTTTAGGTGTTATATATACATATTACATGTTCCACCTCATTAAAAAATAATAATATTATCATTTTTAAAATTTTTTTATGAATCATGAATCTCAACATATTTTTGATTTAAAAAAAGTGTTTCTAATTAAAATTCAAGATTATCCACGCCTCTAATTCAATAAGTTTACAGTCAAATCGAACGTCTCAAAAATGTGAACCCAGTGACACCAAAATCAATTCAATCAGTGTTCAATCAAGCCAAGATGAAACTATTGAAGCTTAATTGAAGGCTTTGGATGATCAATTGAATGATCAAACGAACTCCAAATTTGATGTATTATATAGTGGAATCGAGTGTCTCGATGAGAGGAATCTAACAAGCCCAAAATTGTTAAATTATGAGTTCATTAAAGCACTCAAATCCTTAAAAATTTATTTATAATCAAGAGGGNAAACGCATCACTGTTCTTGTTTAGTTTGTTTAATTAACCGAACGTTAAAAAATTGTTCACGCTCGTCTCGTTTACTTACCGTTTTATTCATCACTTTCATACAAACAAGAACTCATTGACGAACCGAACACGAACTGTTCGCAAAAAATGAGTTTTTTTTGGACAGCCCTATCTACTTATATATACATAAAAATTTTTATGCAAAATTAAAATATTATATCCCACTCTTATCATACATAAACATTCTAATATATAACAAATGCCTAAATTTCGTGGTCTCTTCTCAGCCGAAGCGGTCGGTTCAATGGAAGTGATGAATAAAACGGGAGAGGGGNAATCAGGTGATTAGGGAAGTTACACACTAAAAGCTAAATATGACCCTCTCTTCAATAAAAGGGGAGGAGAAGAAGAAGAAAAAGAAATTATGGAGAGAAAAAGCCTATGAAAATCATTGGTATTCGAATATGAATTTATGCAAAATTAAAATATTATCTCCCACTCTTATCATGCATAAACATTCTAAAATATAACAAATACCTAAATTTCGTAGTCTCTTCTCAGCCGAAGCGGTCAGTTCAATGAAGGTGATGAATAAAACGGGAGAGGGGTAAGGTTTTATTATATAAATTATTTCATATAAAACATTAAGGTATGTTGAAGATATAAATATGTTAAATAATTATGAAAGAAAATGCCTCGTTTTTGCAGTACTCTGGTCGAAAAATTTAGTGCTAAAAACAAGCAAAAGACACGAGTCTGCCGTTAGGCTTAAGTTTCCGGGAAGGCCGCTTTGTTGTCCTCGTTTACTGGGACAAATATTATAATAGTCTTGAGAGGTATTAAATTGATTTAGTACTTGAAATAGATGATATTTAGGCTCAGTACCCCTAACATGTCTTGGCAAGCCTTGANCTTTTAAGAGGTGTTAAATTGATTTAGTACTTGAAATAGATGATATTTAGGCTCAGTACCCCTAACATGTCTTGGCAAGCCTTGATTAATGAGCGCAAGAAGGAAGTTTCTTTTTGATTTAGTCTTGTAATATTTGGGATTGTTGAAAGGATGATCATCGTCGGGCACCATTCTTATTCTATTAGTAGACGGTAATGGATGTGGAAGAGCTTCGCAATTTATCGTACTCGCTCTTTGAAGAATGTCAGAAGCATGACCAGTAGTAGTGTGATTGATAGTGACTGCTAAAAAATTTTTCTTTCAGTTTAAGCGTTACTTTTCTGTCACAAAATAGGCCCGAAGCAGTCCTCCAATTCAACCAACCAGCTTGAATTCTACTAATAACATTATGCGCCATAAATCACAACACTGCTGTTAAAATATATAAACAAACATCTATTTTCTAGAGGAAAGAGCTAAACTTAAAATTAGAATATAAGTATANGATTTAGTCTTTTAATATTTGGGATTGTTGAAAGGATGATGATTGTCGGGCACCATTCTTGTTCTATTAGTAGACGATAGTGGATTTGGAAGAGCTTTGCAATTTATTGTACCCCCGCTCTTTGAAGAATGTTAGTTGCATAATGTTTTTGTGAAAGAAATAAACCAGTAGTAACTGATAGTGATAGCTAAAAATTTTTGTTTTAGTTTAAGCGTTACTTTTCTATCACAAAATAGGCCTGAAGCATTCCTCCAATTCAACCAACCAGCTTGAATTCTACTAATAACATTATGCGTCATAAATCACAACGCCATTGTTAAAATATACAAATAAACATATATTTTCTAGAGGAAAGAGCTAAACTTAAAATTAGAATATAAGTATATGAAAAACTGTAGAGTTTTGCCCGACAATAAACATTGAGGACTATCACTAGCAACAAATTTTGTTCCACTATTACCATACAATCATAGTCATCTAGTCATCATCACCTATTCATCGCCGTCTTATTTTTGACAAATATTTGTTTCTTGATCGTCATTTTCGATGGTCATCAATAGACAACCAATCACTTGCATCGCCCTCCACAACTTTCATCGAGTAACAAAAAATCATGTAAGGGCACCAAAGTTTTCAATAACCTTGCATATATAGTGAATTATCCAGGTAGAGCCATGCCTATTTTTGTTCCTTTTTTAAAATTTCATGTAAAACATATTTAGTTTTATATTTAATTCATGATTAATCATTTAGTTATATATTTAAAAATACACATCCTTATTTAATTTAATTCATAATTTTTTTTAATTATAATGTTTTCTATTGTGGAAACAACAATCAGCTGAGATTTTGGAGGGAGTAATACTTTTCTACAAATGAACTGCTGAGTAAGATACAGACTACTAATTAGAAGATTAGTCAATAAACCCATGGCTTTGAGCTCTAAATCCACCCCCCCATAATTAATTGCATGGCATGTGCTACAACTTTGAATCTCCCTCTCCCTCTCTCTCTCTCTCTCTCTCTCTCTCTCTCTCTCTCTCTCTCTCTCTCTCTCT
>JXCR01132444.1:0-16432 GCA_002079205.1 Phalaenopsis hybrid cultivar
ATATATATATATATATATATGCGCCTCGTACTCAAATCAGTTGGTCGGACATTTGCTTGCCAGTTCTAAGTCCCCTCTGGTCTGGGTTCGATTCCTCCTGAATGTAGGGTGTGATACTCGAATTATTAAGCACATGAGGGGTGGTTGGGGCTCATATCATAGCCTCTGAACATTCCTTTCTAAATATAGACACACATAAACACAAATATATATGATATTAAAACTAGTAAAAAATAATGTAAACACAAAAAAAAACTTTCGCTAATATTAAATAGGGTTACAATATGACACAAAAGAGAAATAACAACACAAAACATAAAATGACAAGCAAAAACCTCTCAAGTGTATTCTAAGGGTAATGTAGGCCAATGATGTGGATAGGGATGGCTAGCCGGGGTGGTGGCAGTGAGCGGGAAAGTGCAAAATTGCAGAGACAACAATTATGGAGGGTCGTAGGTGACCAACAGCAGTTGGAGGGGTGGCTGGCACGTGCTAGACAACAAGGATAACATTACTGGGGTTAGGAATGGTCGGCTGGGAGTATTGGGAAAGAGGGAGGTTGGTTGGTGATCCCGAAAATTTTCATATGTCAATGCGATGTATGCGATTATATTCTTAATTTTTCCTTATTCATAATTCTTACTTTGCAACAACACCAAAAACTTGATCACCAACAACAACTAGACACAAACTTGACTTGAAGTAAATAAGAATACAATTATTTTATTTAAATATGGGATATTACACAAGTATATGTGTCATTATCAAGTAATATAGAACTTTTTGGTTAAGTCCCGAATATCGAACTCATAGGGATAACAACAATATGCAACTTCAAATCAGAAGAAAAAAGATAACAAATTCTACTTGGCAAAATATTCTTACTCAAAGTCTAGAAGTTATAATAGGAATGAAAGTTTGATTTTGTAATTTTTGATAATTGAAAATAAAGTAAACAACTACTTAAACTTAACTAGATACTTGTAAGGTGAAGGCAATATAAATAAAATATCTTTTTTCTTATCATGAATCAGTAACAAGTATAAGAATTATATTGTGGAAGTATTCTAATTGTGTTGTGCCAAATAGAAGCAATAATATTCTTTACTCTTACTAGAGATGCTGTAAAGAACATTGACTAATTTAAAATTTGAATAGTCTTGAAGATGGGTTAGGTAAGGAAGGTACTAGCTCTCACTTTAGAGTCCCCTTTTCTCCCTCCACCTAGGGGCTAACATCTCGTATCAAAACCTAAAACTATAAATCAAATTGGGATCAACCTCTAAAATTCTCTAAGTCTACACCCTTCAAAGTTTATTTTCCTATTTATTTGCACTCAACCCCATGAACTACTTTCTCATCCATATAATTTCATGTGATTCTTACCATTTTTTAGTTGCGACAATGCCATTTCAGATCTTACATGTTCTCACAACTGGTATTAACATATTAATTGGCCAAATCAAGAAGTAAATGAAGTACACGGTTTAAAATTATAACAAAATTTTCCAACATTAAAGTTTAATACTTCACAAAACTTCCATCCAATACTTAATCACCTATCATTTTAAGGAAAAAGATAAAGAAAACTACTTAGAATTCATGGAGAAAACACAACCACTTTTAAGTTAGAAAGTAGAAATCATGCAAACAAACAAGAAGTTTAAATTAAAACCAAATGTAGCCACAAAGATAAAGAAGTATCTCAAATATTATCTACCAAAGACTTCAAGTTCCTTTGAATCTCTTCCTGTACTGAAAATACAAACTACAACTTAAAATAAAAAGAAAACTGGCGGTGGTGACGGGTTTGGGTGGCGGCGACGACGTGTGGGTGGACTGAAATGGGAGTTGGGCTGTCGATCAATTCCTTAATCTCTCTAATCCAAGTCTTCTTTTACAATTTTCCAAAAAGTGTCATGGTGTCTCTTCAAAATGTGTCCATAATCAATGAATCTTCTAGAAGTTGCCTCTTTTCAAAAGCTAATTGAATGAATTTTTGTGTCTATTAAATATTTCTCACGTTTTTACCAAAGGTTGCTTCAAACACCTCTTAAAAAATTCATCCAAATTCATTGAATCATTAAGTAACTACTTCTGGTGCTTAAGCACAGGGTACTAAGCACTTAAAAGCAACTCTCTTTATTTCATTGGCGCTTAAGCGTCAGTTCTAAGTGCCTCAGTTCAGTTTCACACCTTCTTCATTTTTGCTTCAAATTTGATCCTTTTTCACTCATTTCATCATTTTTCATCCATTTTATTGTACCTGAAAGAAAAGCACACAAATACCTTTCATTAAAGCTCAATATCTCAAAAGTATGTATAAAAATGTACATTAATTTAGTGTGTTTTATGTCAATTTAAATCTCCAGTAACAGTGTCAAAAACTTGACCAGTCCTGAAATTACGCAATAATTTAGCTTCCAAAATATGACAAAAAAACTTGACCTCTATTTATATTTAACGGTAAAAATCAAGATGTTTTAAAATATATAAAATAATTCACACACTAGTGGTTCTACGCAAGTGCACGTATCGCTTCAAGTATTATAGGACTTTCTTTAAAAATCCCAGTATAGATCCCACATAGAAGCGCAATAAGAAATCCCTAGGGCTAATTTTAGTATACTACTATCAAGTTTTAGTTTGGAAGATGAAAATTCTTATGATAATAACATAAATCACAATATTCAAACTATAAAAATTAAAGTAAGAAAGACAAGTTAAAATGGGCTTAATGAATGCTAACGGAAATGTAACTAAAAGAACTAAGTAAACTACACTAATTTCTAAAATTCAAAGTTAAATTTAGTAAGACTAAACAAAGTTTTGTGACGAAGAGTTTAAATTTAAGAAAAAATCCTCCCCCTTTACAATGAGTACATGGTTAGTAGAGTAATTAAAATCATTTAAAATTATATATAAAATTGTAATATTCCAAATAGGAGCAATCATATTCTTTACCCTCTTTCAAACGCATAAAGAATGTTGACTAATCCAGAGTTTGGTTCTTAATTTTATGATTACGTTGAGAGGATACCGACTCTTACTCTAGAACTCCCACTTCTCCCTCTCCTGAGCGCTAACAATCTCACATTAGTTTCCAATCAACTGGACCAAATTGAGGATTTTAATCTATCACCTTAAAATCTTCAATTCTGTGTCCAATAAACTATATTTCCCTATTTATTTGCACTCAATCCCATGGATGACATTCTCACCCATTAAATTAAATGTGACTCTTACCTTGTTGTAGAAAGCATAGCCCTTTTGAATCTTATGTTTCACAACTCATTTTAACCTTTCAATTGGCCAAATCAAAAATTAAATGAAGATCAAAGTTCAAATTATCACAAATTATTGACATTTAAAACTCTATAAAACAAAATCAATTCTTCACAAAATCAAATCTCATTATAGGGAGAAGGATAAAGAAGCTAACTCAGAATTCATGAGAATGATACGTCAGAACACATATTTCATATATAAAAATAGTTTTACAAAATAAAGAAAGAAAAGAATAACTTATCTCACACTCCTTCCTAATCAAATCCTCTCTTTACAATCACACTCAATTCTCTCCTAAAAATGTAATGAAGAAGAAATATCTCACCTTACCTCCTCTTACAACTCTAGAAGAAAATCCTCTCTTCTCCAAAGCCTTCCTATCACTCTCACAACACACTCAAGCCCTAGACTCCTCTCCTTTTTAATTAAAGGCTGCCTCCTTTCAAAAAAAATCAAAATTTCATCCCAAATTCTCTCTAAAAGTCACACCTTTTGAATCCCAAAAGACATGTTCATTCATTTAAGAGACATATACCTTCATTAAAGAGCCTTCCAATATGTTTAGATGCATTGAATCACTCCACGGGGCGTTTAAATCATTTGGAGCCTTCAAAATTCGCTCAAAATTCATCCTGAACCGCCTTAATCTGTCTTATACTGTCTCAGGCACCTCAGGCGCCAGTTCTCTAGATTTTGGTGCCTCATGCGCCACCCTGCAGCAGCTTCACCATTTTGCTCCGTTTGGCTCCATTTCAGCTCTGTTTTGCCCCGTTCCAGTTGTGTTTCCCTCGTAACAGATATACCTAAAAAATAAGCATGAAAATAACCTTTATTTAAAGTATATTTTTTAAAAAAACATGTGAGAAATGTAAAGTAGATTAAGCAAAGAAAGACATATCGAAATGTACAAAGTCAGAGTTTTCCTTCTTCCTTGTTATTACTCCAAATTGCACCATTTTTGCTTTATTTTCTCAAAAATTCCATTTCTTGTATCTGAAACAAAAAATATGCAAAATATCTTCCTTTAAAGTTTAATATCATTAAAAATCATTAAAATTGAGCATAAAATATATATGAAAAAGTAGGTAATTTTTAAGCTTGTCAAAATCTCCTAAACTTAAATTTTACTTGTCTTCAAGTGACTCTTTTACTACATAAAAATATGACTTAGGATATAAATTAACTTATGAACTTATATACTTTAGTTTAACAAATGAAATATTATAATTTAAGAAAAGATTTTAATAACTTAGATTAAAATTATAAGTATAAGAATACTTAGTAATCAAATCTAAGATTTCTGAATCTCCATTCATTTTAAGAAGAACTGTAATTTGTTATATCAAGGATACCTAGAATATCCATATGAAAAAGAATTTCATGAAAAATTTACTATTAAGGGTGCTAATACTTAAATACAAGTTTAAAAAATGTAATAAAGCCTTTTCCTTAAGTTGATTCAAGTGGAGCCAATTTTTGATTTGACACCTCCTCAAGATTCTCCTCATATATTTTTTCTCTTTTTTATTCTTTTTCTTAATCAGGATCTTTTCAATCCTTTCTTTTCTTTTTCAAGTGAGGATTACTATATCTGGATAGCCTTTAATAATTTTGAACTTCACAATCCTCTTCTTAAAGTTAAAACTCTTCACCAACTGAGGCAGATTCTTAATACGTCAAAAATACAATTTCCTTTACTTTAAATAGAAAAACATAGTCTTATCCTTTCATACCAAATAACTTTAACTTTAGAATTGACATTCATTATTAAAAATTTTTACCTAAATTTATCATAATATTTACAAACATAAATATAGTCATTTAAAGTTAAACTCTAACATCCAAGGTCATGTTAAATTAATTTTAAAAATATAGTTAATTAGGAAAAATAATATTTAGTTTACTTCTTTTTAAAAGAAAATTTTCTCTTTCCCAAACTTGAATTTTTAAATATTTTACACTTAATTTAATAAAATGTAGTAGGAAGAAAATATAAAAGTTGAATCTACTAACTACTACAGCATTCTATCAAATTCATATACATGCATAATCACGATAGAATGACTGCAGAAGAAAGTAAATCCAGCCTAAAACATGCTTGCAATAATATTAAATAAAAAGGAAGTATACTAACTTTAAAATTTATTTTTCTTCCTATCCCCAAACTTGATTTTAAACTTGTATAACATTCAATACAAAAAAAAAAATATAAGCAGAAAGAAGACCAGTTCAGAAATTCTATCTATCATAAACATCTACAAGTATTCATCAGAACAAAATAATATGCAATAGAAAGTAAATCTAAACTAAAACATGCTCAATAAAATGGAAAGAAAGGTCAAACAAGCAGAAAAAGTATCGACATAGGAATATATATATATATATNTTATTGTAACACAAACACAAACAAACATGATAAATGAGGTCAATTCTTCCTTTACTCATTGCATCTCACTAACTTACTTCCAATTTCTTACGGAATCACTACACAGATATATTGGGTACTTATAAATGATTTTATAGATTCTAATTTGAAAGATAAGATTATCTTTGATATATTGGTTCTTAAGCACCAACCCAAGGCATCATCATATCCCTTAATTAAGCACCTCTAGCAGTTATAAGGATAGTGTAAATTCATCTACATGTTACTCATTAAATAGGTTAGCTACTCCTATCAAATGAAAACAAAGTCAGAGAAAAGATGTAACAAAATTGAGATGGAATTTTCACTGTTAAAATTAATGATGTCTCTTGTTAAACTTAAGTTTGGGTGAGACCCGAGTTGCAGTGGACTCGTCAATCCAACTAGTACAACATAAAATATAAGTCTAGCCATAATAAAAAGTTAAGGAATCACCTCCCTCATGAAACACAAAAATCAAATCAAACCACTAACAATCCAAACATCAACCAATCATCAATCAAACTGATCAATCCATACTAAACTAAACACAATACAACACTAACAATCACACTAAATTAAACCATATTGATAACTATGGGTTGCTTCCCATAAAGCACTTTGTTTAACGTCGTCAGCCCGACAAATGATTCCACCTGGATCAAAATTCCATTTAAGTAATCCTTGATCAATCACTCAATCTATTTTAGATCCAGGACTTCCTAAAAATTAATCAAATTTATATTTGTCTTTCAACTCTTCCTTTTTAGATTGATTCATATCCTTGTTCCTCATATTTCTTTCTAGTTCCAATATTCTTCTAGTGATTTTCTCAATTTTCATATTAATATCATCCTTAAATTTATAAGAAATGGATCTTTATAAGATGCTTCATGATCTCCCAAAATTTGGATCATATTTTCTCTAGCTAATTCAAATTCTGGATAAAATTCTTCTAGGTTACTCTTTTTTTAGGGTTATCTTTCAATTCTTCCCCTTAGTACCAAGTAAAGGGTAGAGGTGGTCTTTTTATATTTATCTTAGTTGAGGAATTAAGTTCTTATAATTTTTTAGGAATTTTGTTCATTGGTCTTTCAATCTCCTTATCCTCATTTCTCAACTCAAAGTTCTTGAGAAGCATATCCTCGTATTCTCTTCTAAATATTAGTTTGATAATTTTAAATTGCTCATCATTCATCTCCTTAGAGTTTATTTCAGGGTCACCGGTTAAAATCTCTTGGGGGTAACAGTTAATTGTATTAACAATCTGCCTCAGTTGGTTTTTTATATTTCTTATTATGACCTCTTGATTTTACAGCTCACTCTTTTGACTTTCTAATGGACCCATCAATTGAATCACATCCTCTTCTAATAGTGACTCCTTCTCCTCATTATGTGGGTTGAAGTTAAAATTACAAAGAAAAGAGAGATCATTATTATAATAGCCATGATTATTCCAACTACATGTCCGATTAAATTGATTATCTTCCCAAAATTGGTCTTCTCCTCCAAAATTATTATTCCACTTAAAATTCAAATGATTTTCCCAACCTGGGATGTAATAATCAGAATAAGAATTATGTATCTCATAAACAATTTCAATCCATTGTCCAAATGAATTTTCCTCAATAATTGGGGTTTCTTGAGACTAACATTCTATGTATTAATCTAACTTCCTCTCAATATCTGTAACCTGAGAAATTAAAATTGTATGCATATCTTTTTGAAAATTTGCCACTCTCTTGGGGTTTACTCTTTCAAAGCTACTAGCATTATAATACACATCTAAATATTCATTATATCATTGATCTGCCGTTTCTACATTAAATTCATGGAGTCTTTTCAAATCTCTCCCAAAATTTCTCTCCAAATCTAACTTGTAAAATTCGATGTCTACAACTCCAGAACTACGCATACAAATCTAAAGACTTAATTAATAAGACAGATAACAAAAAAATAAACACACTATATAATTCCAAATCTAAGTCTTACATGTTTAACTAAAATTCTGCTAAAGTTCATACATAACTTCCCCAACAATGACGCCAAAAACTTGATGTGGTCATAGTGTGTGCTATTTTTCTACTTATTTCATATCAATTTAAATCCTCAGTGACAGTGTCAAATACTTGACTCGTCGATACACCAAAAAAAAGTTTTTTTTTAAGTATACATTTAATGCTTATTTTTGGTGATATTACACTTTAAAGAAGGGTATTTTCATGTTTTTGTTGCAGGTATATCAATTTTATGCAATTTGAGCAAAAGTACCGAAGAAGAAAAATTTTTGAGCCAAAACAATGAATTTTGTGATTCTGCCGCCTGAAGCGCCATAATTGGCACCTTAAGCGCCATAATTGGCGCCTGAAGTGCCACTTTACAGAGAGCTGGTGCCTAAAGCGCAATTTTATGGAGTGTTGCAGCCTGAAGCTCCAAAATCTAGAACAGCGCGATCTTAAGCAAGTTGGTGCCTGAAGCGCAAGAACCAGCGCCTGAGGCGCCAGGGATGACTTTTTACAAATTAAGCCAGTTAGGGATGAATTTTGCGTGAATTTCGAAGGGACTACTTGTTAAAAACATGCCATGGAGTGATTCAATGCATATAGACACTTTAAAAGGTTCTTTTATGAAGGGATATGTCTCTTGGATCAAAAGACATATCCTTGAAAATTTAAAAGGGTTGACTTTTGGATAGAATTTTAGAGGGAATTTTGAATTCTTTTTGGAGGGAGACAACCTCTAATAAAAGAGAGGGAAGTCTAGGTCATCAAAGGAGGCATGAAGGGGACCATTAAAGCTTGAGAGAGAGAGAGAGAGAAAGTCAAGGGCTTGAAGATTTTCTTCTAGGGTTGTAAGAGGAGAGGGAAGGTGAGAGATTTCTTCTTCCTTACACTTCTAAGAAAGAATTGAGAGTGCATGTAAAGAGGGAAAGTGCTTAAAGAGAACTTCTAGGTATTTTCTTGGGAAGGACTATGAGATAAGTTGTCTTTTATTTTTTTGTTTTTGTAAACTTATTTTTATATATGAAATTCATGTTTTGTTGTTTCCTTCTTATGAATTTTGACTAGTCTTCTTTATCCTTCTTTCTACAATGAGATTTGGTTTTGTGAAGAATTGATTTTATTTTATATGGTTTTAAATGTTAATAATTTGTGATGATTTGAACTCTGAACTTTATTTACTTTTCGATCTGCTCAATTAAAATGTTAAAATGTGTTGAGGAATATATGATCTAAAAGGGCTATGATTTCTACAACATAAAGAGAATCACATTTGATTTTATGGGAGAGGATGTCATCCATGGGGTGGTTGAATGAAAACAAATAGGGAAATATACTTTGTTGGATGCAAAATTTGAGATTTTGAGGTGACATTAAAATCCCTAATTTGGTCCAGTTGATTGGAAACTAGTCGAGATTGTTAGCCCTCGGGTGAGGGAGTAGTGGGAGCTCTGGAGTGGCATCTGGTATCCTCCCAGCCTAACCACAAAATCAGGGACCAAAATCTGCATTAGTCAATGTTCATTATGCACTTGAAAGAGGGTAAATAATAGGATTGCTCGTATTTGACACAAAATAATTTTTATGTATTTTTAAATGATTTTAATTTCTTCACAATCCATATAATCATTGTAAAAGAGAAGGATGATTTCTTAAAATTGAACTCTTCGTCACAAAAACTTTGTTTAAATTTCATAAGTTTGCTTTTGAAAGTTTAACAATTGGCTTAATTAACTTAGTTCTTTTAACTGCATTTTGTTTAGCACACACTCAGTTACTTTAGGTTTAAATTTCATACTTCAGTTTTATATTTTGAATTGTGTTTTACGTTATAATCATAAGAATTTACTTATAAACATTTCCAACTTTCTTGTGGGATCGATATCTAGGACTCCGTTAGAGATCTTTATTACTCGAGCGATACATATACTTACATTATTATTAGGAGATTTGGTAGTTTAAGATTCTTAAAAGATAAGATTATTTTTATTAAAGTTATTTTTGTTGGGTTTACCTTGCATATTTATTATTATAACTACTGTGTGTATTTTATAATATTAAAAAACATCAGCAAAAGTAACACACAAAAATCCACCGCATCACCCGTCCCGAAATTACACAGTAATTTAGCTTCCAAAATAAGGCAAAAAATTGACCCAATTTATATTTAGCAATAAAAATCAAAATTTTATAAAATATATAAAATAGTTCACACACTAGTGGTTTTACACAAGTCTACATATTGCTTCAAGTAATAAAGGGCTTTCTTTAAAAACCCCATTATCGATCCCACAGAGAAGCACAGTAAGAAATCCCTTAGGCTAATTCTAGTCTACTACTATCTAGTCTTAATTTGGAAGATGGGAATTCATATGATAATAACATAAATCACAGTATTTAAAGTATAAAAATTAAAGTAAGAAAGACAAATTAAAATGGGTTTAATGAATGCTACAGAAATGTAACTAAAAGAACTAAGTTTACTAAATTAATTTCTAAACTTTAAAGTTAATTTTACTAAGACTAAACAAACTTTTGTGATGAAGAGTTCAAATTTAAGAAAACTTCCTTCCCCTTTACAATAAGTACATGGTTAGTGGAGTAATTAAAATCATTTAAAATTATATATAAAATTGTATTGTGCCAAATATGAGCAATTTAATTCTTTACCCTCTGTCAAGTGCATAAATAACATTGACTAATTAATTAAAATAAAATTCAAGAAAATTATCTAATTGGTTTTGGGAGCTCTTTATGACCAGAGAAACCTAAGAAAAATAAAAATAGAATTAAAATAAATACTTTATTTTTGAGCATTTAAAAAATTAAAAATTAAAAAATTAAAAAATTGTAAAAACACACTAAAATATCATATTTTGCTCCCTGATCACTTGGAATCAATTAAAATAATTTTCCTAATTTTCTAAATCAAGATATTAATTTTAAAGGCTTAAAAATGAATTTTCTTTAGTTTTTCACTAAAATAATTCCAATAAGTAAAATATAAATCACAAAAATATGAAATTTGTTTCTTTGTGTTCCCTAGACTCAGAGAGATTTAATAAAAATATAGAACTTAATTTTCTACCTAAATGATATTTTATATTTAATTAATGCTAAAAAAATAAATAATTCTAATAATTAAATTAAATATCTAAAAATCATGAAAATTGGTCCAAGGGTCCTCTGACTTAGGTGAACCTCCAATAATTTTCTTAAAGACAGAGGTTTTGCTTTGGTTGAGTTATTAAATTTTCATTTAAAAACCTTATTTTTTGCATTAAAAATAATTATAAAATTAAATAAATTCAGAAAAATCACATTCTTTCCTCTGATGTACTAATTAACCCATGAGTGGGGTAACATAGAATTTTCAAGTCATTTAAGTATAATTTAATGAATTATAGGGTGTTAAGGCCTTAGGGGCAAGAAGGGCAATTTTGAAATTTAAGGCTTAATTAATATTTAGGCTTAATCAAAGGGCTAAATGGGCAACAAATAATCTTAATTGATATGTTTTGATGGTTGGAATATGAAAGGGATAAATGGTAGTAACCAACCTCACTTTGGTCTTGTAAAAGATAAATTTGTAATTTTATTAAAATTGATGAAATTTGGAGAATATTTAAATAAAAAAAGATATTAAGGTGAGGGGTTTGATTTTTAGAAGATCATAACTCACTGATTTTTAGCCCAAAGTAATGGTTTTTATATGATTTATGATTCATGATAAAGATTAAAGATATAAACATTTAAAACTTTTTTTTCTAAAATTACAGATCTATCAATTAATTTTTAAGGGCTTAGTAGTGTACTGGGTTTAGTCAAAATTTTTTTAAGGAGGTTTAGAGAATGACCTATAACTAATTTAAAACAGTTTAAAACACTACAAGCTCGTCTTTAAAAGTAAAGTGCTAAGTTTCTTAATGAGACCAAATTGCCCTAAGGGCCTCTACCTATATAATTTATAAATAAAATATCAAGTGATAATTACCCCATCCTTATGGTTGGTTAGAACATTAGTTCATTGAGCATAAGAATATGATAGGAAGGAGTTTTTAAGCAACATAACAAATTTGAACAAACTCAGGACTTTTCAAGGGATTGTGAGATGCCTATGGCCTGATCCGAGACCCTTCTCATACTTTTTTGGATATATTGAAGTATGATTAAACTTATTATACCTTGCTTAAGAGATCATTTATATATTTAAATGAATAGAACCCATTAAGATATGACATAGGATCTGGTAGATACACCTTAAACTTAACTTCCTACTTTTTCTACAAGCATGTCTTAATTCCTGCAAAATTATATATATGCCTTGCAAGTATTGAATTTTCAGGTGAAGGAACGAGAAGACTCGATAGGTACACTTTTATAGTTTATGATACCTTCTTTTCCTGTACTTTCTTTATTACACTTCTCCTGCTCATGAACTTACATGTTAAACAACAATATCACCCTGTATGTCAAAACTTAAACTTTTAAGATAGCCACAAAACTGAAACCAAAATAAAAATTTAAAAATCAAACAAGATAAATATCACCGCCACAATATTCAAAATATAAGACAACTCAAAATTTAATCACAAACATCATAAAACCAAAATTGCAACTAAATTAAAACGTCTCAATCGGATGATCGGGAATCCCTCGGAGGAGATAACCTACGATTGCTAATAAGATTTCCCACGGTCTAAATGAAATTATGGAGCTCATTGAGTTGATTTTAATAAATTCATTTGGACTAAGTGAATCCGAAAGAAAATAGTGGTACTGGAACGAGGGAACCGTAGAATCCTAACGGGTGTCGCTTTAATCAACTTTAACATGCCCCATAATATTTAAACAACCATGAACCTTAAGAAGGTTTGATTTGAAATCATGACTTGAAACATTAGAATACTTAAACTTGCCACGACGAGGAGCTTGGTGCTAGTATTGTGGGCAGCACGACCATCTTCAACAGCAAAACATGTCTTCACTAGCTAAACCATTCCTTAGAATTAAACAACAATTCATAGGACTTTGAGGTTTTTTTCTTATGTAACATAAATCCTCAACTTATCTTTATGCTTTTGTATGGTTCTGTTATACAATATAAGCTCTAACTTGCCTTAGGATTCTGAGGTTGTCGTTCATTGATGCATGAAACTTGGGATTAAATTGATAATAAATATGCAATGTAACCCAAACAATAATTTAACTTTAATGAAAGTAATTTATCTTTAAAACCTCTTTTAAACTCCCAATTCCCTTCTACATATAACACAAGTATACATATTATTTTAGTAATATAAGACTCTAATGGAGTCCTTGATATCGATCCTATAGGGAAGCTGAATATATATATAAGCTAGCTATTAATATTCTATTATCAAATTAAAATAAAAATAAAAAAAGTAAAGTATTAAGTTTGAAGTTAAACTAATTAAGTGAAAATCTACTAAATATGCAGATGTAAAACTACAACAGTTAAGTTAAACTAGATGCTAAACTTTCAAAAGTAAAATTGCTGAAATAAAACAAATGTTTTTGTTGATGAAAAGTTCAAGTATGAGAAAATACCCTTCCCCTTTACAATGAAAATAGAGCTTGTGAAGAAATTAAAATCATTCAAAAAATATATTTAAAAATTATTTTGTGTCAAATAGGAGCAATCATATTCTCTACCATCTTCCTAGCGCTAAAACAATCCTATTCTCTACCCTCTTCTTAGCGTTATAAAGAACATTGACTAATCTAGAGTTTGGTCCCTAATTTCGTGGTTAGGCTGGGTGGATACCGGTTGTCACTCTAGAGCTCACACTACTCCCTCACCTGAGGGCTAACATGCTCGCATTAGTTTCTAGTTAATTGAACCAAATTGGGGATTATAATCTATAACCTTAAAATCTTCCAATTATACATCCAACAAAGTATATTTTCCTATTTATTTGCACCCAATCCCATGGATGGCATACTCTCCCATGAAATAAAATGTGATTCTCCCTTTGTTGTAGAAATCATATCCCCTTTTTAGAACATATGTTTCTCAACACATTTTAACAATTCAATTGGCCAGATCGAAAAGTTAATGAAGATCGGAGTTCAAATTATTACACATTATCAACATTTAAAATCATAGAAAATAAAATAAATTCTTCACAAAACCATTTATTCAAAGTAGGGAGAAGGATAAAGAAGACTACTTAGAGTTCATGAAAAGGATAGGATAAAACATGAACTTCATATATAAAAACAAGTTTACAAACAAAAGAAATGAAAAATACAACTTATCTCACAATCATTCCCAAGAAAATCCCTTGAAGTTCTCTCCAAGCATTTCTCTCTTTATAAGCTGTCTCAATTCTCTCTTAGAAGTGTAATGAAGAAGAAATCTCTCATCTTTCCTCTCTTCTTACAACCCTAGAAGACAATCTCCAAGCCCTTGAATTTCTCTCTCTTTCCCTCTTGGTTCTCACGCCACCTATCTTTTTTAACCCCCCTTAAAGTTCTTCTCCCACTTGATTTTATTTTGGGCTGCCTTTAAAAAAAATTTCAATTTCCCTGCAAAATTCAAAAGTCAAACCTTTGAATTCAAAAGGTGTGCCTCTTTGATCTAAGAGTCAAATCCCTTCAAATTAGGACCTTAGAAAGTGTCTAGCTGCATTGAATCACTCCATGGGGTATTTAGGACAAGCGTACCTTTGAAAATTCATGCAAAATTCATCTCAAACCGCCTTAATTTGAAAAATTTGCATTTGGCGTATCATGCGCCTACGCTCGGGATTTTGGTGGATTATGCGCCAAACCCCAAAATTCAATAATTCTAATCTCCAAAACTGAAGCCAAACAGTAGGATAGTTTTGGGAAGTCACCGAGGTTCTCTTCAAGATCTATGATATCCTCAATAACCTCTTCTTTTGGATTCCAAAATAAATATTCCAAATTTGAGTCATTCCCCTTTCGCACCCCTTTATCCAATCTTGTTGGAAAGTCCTTATCCTTTGAACTCCTTGAAGATAATGTCCCCTATTTTTTATCGAGAGTTTTCTTAGGTGACTTCAGTTATCTAAGATGTAATTAACTATAGGGGCTTGCCCTTATAGGACTCATTTCAGAACCCTGTTTAAAATAAACCCAATTTAATCCTTCGTATTAAATATAAGAACTTGTCAGCTTATAATAAAAATGGTTTTGCAGACTTAACGGATGTCATAAAATTTTTAGTTTATTTAATCAAGCCTTACGAGTAAGTAGTGTTTTTATCCTTTGGGATGAATACATTATTTGCGGTATTAGGCTCGTTTATTTAAACTACTGGGGATAGTCTTGTATTTAAAAAAAAAACCAAAGTACTATTTTTTCTAAATTATAAATTAAATTAAATTAAAATGGGTGTTGGGATATCCATTCTGGAAACCAACAACTCACACCCCAACCAACTTTTTAGTGTCGTCATCCCTTCATTAAAGAACCTTCCAAAGTGTTTAGATACATTAAATCACTCCATAAGGCTTTTGAATAAGTTGGAGCCTTCAAAATCTGCTCAAAATTTTTCCTGAATCGCCTTAATCCATCTTATATCATCTTTGGCGCCTCAGGCGCCACCCAACAACAGCTCCATCGTTTGGCTCCATTTCAGCTCCGTTTTGTCCCATTTCAGTTACGTTTCACTCCTAACAGATATACCTAAAAAATATGCATAAAAATAATCTTTCTTAAAGTGTAATTTTATTTAAAAACATGTGAGAAATGTAAATTAGATTAAGCATAGAAAGACATAAAAAATGTGCCAAGTCAGAATTTTCTTTCTTGCTTGTTTTTACTCCAAATTGCACCATTTTTGCTTCATTTTCTCCAAAAGTCCATTTCTTGTGCCTGAAACCAAAAATATTCAAAATAACTACATTTAAAGTGTAATATAATTAAAAATCATTAAAATTGAGCATAAAAAATATATGAAAAAGTAGGTAACTTTTATGTGTGACAGAGACCAACTTAGAGTTTAGAAAACTTTTAATGTAAAGAAGTCTAAAAAAATGAGTTTTTAACTAGTTCAGAAATATTATAAATTCTCCAAATATAGAAGGCATTCTATTTTCTAACTTAAAAATTTTTATTAAGAATTATTATACTTACTATATTATATCCTTAAGTTTAAGAGTTTCTCAAGTCTTATACTTTAAAAAGATTAGATGTGCAACCAATTTTTATCAGGCACTAGTCCTCAAGCTTCTCCTTCTTTTTTTTTAGGTGATGATTACTATATCTGGATAAGACTTTAATAATTTTGAATTTCACTCCTCCTTTCCTAAAGCAAAGTTCTGATATAATTCTTTTACTTAACAATATAATATTAGCTTTGTAAATTATTTTTAATAAAATAAATTTAAGTATTAAAAAAAATGTCTAACACTTCTAAATTTTTCAAAAAGACAATCTCTCATAATAAAGATAGTTACACAATATTTATCATTTCCATACTACAAAATTTCAACTTTAAGCTTTTCTTCATTACTATAGGCTTTAACTTATTTCTTTTACTAATTTCTATATTCAAATTTTGCTTCCCTAATATAACTTCATATACATAACCATATTTTTTCATTTTTTTAAATAAAAATCAAATTTATTTGTAATACATTTGAGAAAAAATAAAATTCAAGTTTTTAGAAAATTTTTTTCATCCCTCCGCCCCCCCAAACTTAAATTTTTAATAGAATAAAAATTTTTAGCATCATATATATATATA
>JXCR01132444.1:16529-63438 GCA_002079205.1 Phalaenopsis hybrid cultivar
TATATATATATATATATATATATATATATATATATAAGTAGGAATGAAAACTAAAATTAACATGTTTGCATGTAATTTTTACATCCTAAATATATAAGTACAAAAATTTAAAAACAAGAGTAAAAAGTTAATTGATCAAATTTTACTTTAACTTAGTATATATAGATTCGTTAAACTTTGATGCAGTGGAGGATAACATAAAAGCAAACAAACACACTAACATACATTCACAACTGCAACATAAAAAAAATATGTTGCTACTACTGCAGATTTGGGATTCTCATCTTTGATCTTTTCATTATGCAAGCAGGCAGGCGTTAGATTTGATAGCTGGGAAGAGATACTACAACCACACAAGCCCATTACAAGTGTTAATGTGAAGTCTTATTCACATCACTTGGTCTTTGGATGGAGAGGTGGATTTTCTAGTAATTCAGATGTCTCTAAATCTCGTGATTCTACCTCACGTGCTTTGACATCACAAGGTCAGACTTCTGGATCTAATTCACAGTCACAATTATTGTTGAGAGTGTTAGATAAAATCAACTACACAATTGATAAGGTATTGAATTTAGAAAATTTTGTAGATCATATGAATGGATATATGAGGAGACATAGTTATTATGAGAAGAATTTCCACTCATCTATGGAAAACCTCCTGAGAAGTGACCAGAGTACAATTTTCCTCCATATCCAAAATATCCATTATATGAGCCTACAGTTGCTTGGCATAGTGACGAAAGTGATGCCGATGAGGAGGAAGAAGATTAGACTGAGTTCTGTAGTTTAAATTTTATGTATTGTTGTGAACTTTTGGGTGGTACAATTATACTGTATTGTTGTTGTTTTTGAGTTAAACTTGTTGAGACTGTTAGTTTTGTTTTCTTTGACACTGCTGTGAAGTATTTGTTCTTATGAGTAGTTATGCTTTATTTTTGTGGTAGTAATTGTTATAACTATGTTGTCTAGTGTATTTAGTTTGTGTTGAATTTAATCCTGAAACTTGGGTAAGTTTAGAATATTACTAACTTTCACTAAAAAAACTTCATGTTTAAAATGTTTAATTTACTACCAGATATTTTCTTAATATCTGGTAGTAAATTAAAAATTTTAAACCTGAATCAGATCCAGAAGTCTGACCTTTTGATATCAAAGCACATGAGGTACAAGCACGAGATGTCGAGAAACCTGAATTACTAGAAAATCCACCTCTCAAGCCAAAGACCAAGAGTTGTGAATAAGACTTTGCATTAACACTTGTAATGGGCTTATGTGGTTGTAGTATCTTTTCCCAGCTATCAAATCTAATGCCTGTCTGCTTGCATAATGAAAAGATCAAGGATGAAAATCCTAAACCTACAGTAGTAGCAATGATAATAGAACTGGTGATAATATCATAAATCAGAGCTCTAATATCAATGAGCTTGAACGGTTGAATGCAATAGTTCAAGGTAGCTCTATCTCGAGTGACTTGATTGAGGTGATTTGTTGGTAGCAGACGAGCAGAAATAAAGTTGTGTCATGCCTTTGATGTGGCATCTAACTTTGACGTGGGAAGTTGACTCTTCTATCATTAGTAATGTTCCACAGTCCTCTTCCATTAGTCAATGACGATATAATCTCGTCCAACTCCTCCTCATTCAGACTATAGTTTGAATAAAAACATAATGTACTAGGGTGCAACTGATAGAACAGATTTATTACCTTCAGAGAGAAAGGTACTTATTTTCTTCAAGCCATAACTCCTTCAGTTTTAGGGAGATTCGCTTAGAACTCCCGAACAACAAAAATAACAGCTACAATAGAAAAATAGTAAAAATGCTCCCTCTGTCGAAGAACAATCAAGTCTTTTACTGCTCCACCTGGACTCTTAAAATATCACTCAGGAATCAATTTCCTTGACTGAAGTGAATTGCTTTATCTATCTTGAGCTCTCGAACTAACAACTTGTTTGAATCAAAATGAGAATTCCCTTTGCTCCTCATCATTGTTGGAGCCATTTCTTAAAAAAAAATAAAATTCATAAGAAATCTCAAATTCAACTCTAAATCATTAAACTCAACTCTTAAAAGCTTAAACTATCATTTTTATGTATTTTCCATAGATTTTTCTTAAATCTTCACCATGGATAAAGATATTCGGTCAAATCCATAATGTGCTCAAAATACATGGTGAAAATCAAAATTTTTTACATTGAAGTGAAGCTCTTACTTCAAGAAGATCAAATCTAGCAAATTTGGCTTGAAACCACCAAGAAATCTTCACTTAAGATGACGCCCTAGCTCTTAAACTTGCGAAAACCAAAGGCAGGAGATGAAGTTGGGGGAAAAAATGGAGGTTTACAACCCAAAATTTCACTTAAAACCATTCGTGAATCGGTTAACGTGAACCTGCGCTTAAGCGTGATTGGTTCGGTACTTAGGCACCAGTGCACAAATTTTGATATTTTTGGTTTTAAGTAAAATAAACTTCTAGCCTAAGTAAAACACTCTTAATTGGTCTTATAAATCTTTAATAACTATTTTCTTCCTCTTTAACTCTCCTCTTCCTTAAGATTCACCAATCTTAACTAATTTGATTCAACATTAAATAACTCAAAGTTTCACAAAAACAAATACTTATATTAATTCACAAAAAAAGTACAAACATTTTCAATACATAATTTCTCAATCCAATTAATCTTGGATAAAATAGTTCTTAAACACAAACACTAAACAAACATAACATTAAAAACACACAAAATAAACATAACACTAATAAACAAACATTTAACACACAAAAAAACACTAAACAAAGTACTTAATTCCACTCCGCTTTTGGTGGAATGAATCCTAACCTATCATTAGTCTCTCCTTGGGCATTTGGAATATAAATCTAGTAAAACAAACAATGATTTAGAACTCTGGTTGAGTGTTGTTCAATCTATTTGTTTTTCAAATACATAGCCTTGTCCGCTTCTTCAACAAAAATGATATGACTAAATTGCTTCTTAAGTTGCCATCCAATATGCTCCAAATGTGCATTAACTTCCATTACCTTTGCTTCAATTGAAGCCATGTCTACTTCAATTTTAGTGATTTTCTCCGCTAATCCTTTGATACTAACGACTAGGATACTATTGTATTACTCTTGTAAACTTTTACTAATAAAATTCTTCTACATAGCTTCCTCCTTCTTCTTCAAATCACTCTCCCAAGATGACATCTTTCCAAGAACTCTCACTCTTCACTTAGAATTTAGGGTAAAATTGAAGTGTGGTGAGACTTATCCTCATACCCTTCTAATTATAAGCTCTAAATCATGCCTAAAACTACTAGACACTTTCTCAAACCACTAACCCACATTTAAACCCACTAAAACAATTTTAAAACTTCTAGAAATGTAATTAATCACATTTAGTAAACTGTCGCACTTAAGCGCCAAATTTTGGCGCTTAAGCGCCAATGCTTAATTTGGCACAGGTCAGCTTAGCGCCCAAAAACTTATTCTAACATGACTAAGTTTTCTTTTAAGGTCTTAGAATCATCACTAAATCATAATATATTCAAAATACAGCCAAAATTTTTAAATCAAACACAGCAACATAATATTCAAAAACTAAAACACACATAACTATGGGTTGCCTCCCACAAAACGCTTGGTTTAACATCGTCAGCTTGACGTAACTAATGCTTATTTTGGTTGACATAACATCATAAGATCATTTAATTTAAGTTGATCTCCTAAAAAATAGGGTTTTAGCATGTGACCATTCACTTTGAATAATTTCTTTATTTTAGGATCTTTGATATCCATAGCTCCATAGGGATAAACTTATATCATAATAAATGGGCCCTTCCACCTGGACTTAAGTTTGCTTGGAAATAATATTAACCTTGCATTACATAGCAAAACTTGTTGCCCTGACTCAAAATTTTTAATAAGAATCCTCAGATCATGCAACATTTTCATCTTTTCTTTATAAATCTTAACAGTCTCATAAGATTCATCCCTTATCTCTTCAAGCTCATTTAATTGCAATTGTATTTTCTCACCAATATCGTTTAAATTGTAGTTAAATTCTTTAATAGCCCAATATGATTTATGCTCAAGTTCAACTGGTAAATGACAAGCTTTCCTAAATATTAGCCTGTATGGGAACATTCCTATTGGAGTTCTATATGCAGTCCTATAAGCCAACAAAACATAGTCAAGTTTGACTGACCAATCCATTTTTGTTGGATTCATAGATTTTTGCAATATTCTTTTTATTTCACGATTGGATAATTCAGCCAAACCACTTGTTTGAGGATGATAAGCAGTAGCAATTTGATGGTTGATATGATATTTCTTTAATAATTTCTCCATCATTGCATTTCTGAAATGAATTCCCCCATTAGTTATGATCACTCTCGGCATCCTAAATCTGTAAAATATGTTTGTTCTTAAAAACTTTGCAACACTTTGAGCATCACATATAGGTAAAGCAACAACTTCTATCCATTTGGATACATAGTCTACTGCTAACAATATATATAAATTTCCGAAAGATGGTATAAATGGTCTCATGAAATCTAATCCCCAAACATCAAATATCTCCACTTCTAACACATAATTAATGGGGCATCTCATTTTTCCTAGAAATATTGCCTACTCATTGACATCAATCACAAGTTTTGATATAAGCGTTAACATCTCTAAAGATTGTAGGTTAATAAAATTCATATTGCAAAATTTTGTATGTTATTTTATCAACACCAAAATGTCCCCTAAAATTAAAATTATGACATGTTTAGATAATTTCATAAGTTTCTTCTAAAGGGACACATCTTTGAATACATAGAAATTTTCCATGTTTCAATAAAAATGGAAATAAGTCTCAACTTCAATTAAATATTTATTCTTCTGTTGGTATGCCATTCCATAGGGTATAATATCACTAACAATGAAGTTCGCAATGCATACATACCATGGAACATGCCACTCATTAATACTGAATAATTCTTCATTTGGAAAATGTTCATTAATTTTTTTTTTAAATATAGAGGTTTTTCTAATTCAAGCCTGTAAAGATGATTAGCAATTTGAATCTCAACTCCCTTCCTATCTACTATCTCAAAGTTAAATTCTTGCAAAAGAAGAATCCATCTTATCAGTCTTGGTTTTGCATCCTTCTTTTTCTTTAAATATTTAATAACAGAATGATCAGTATGCACAACACATTTAGTTCTAGTTAAGTATGATCTGAATATATCAAAAGCATATAATACTGCTAATAACTCTTTCTCAGTTTTGGTATAATTATTTTGAGCTTCATTAAGAGTTATACTAGCATAGTAAATTACTTTGAAAATCTTATCATGCTTTAGTCCTAAAACAACCCCATTAGCATAATCACTTGCATGACACATTAGTTCAAAAGGTTTTTTCCAATCTGGTGAAACAGTACTTGGTGCAGTGACTAATTTTTTTTAATAACTCAAAAGGTTTTAGGCACTCTTTATCTAAATTAAAAATTACTTCTTTTTCAAGCAATTGGCATAAAGGCTTAGCAATTTTTAAAAAATCTTTAATATACCGCTTGTAGAATCCAACATGTCCTAGAAAACTCCTAATTTCCCTCACACTTGTTGGGAAAGATAATTTAATGACCACTTGAATTTTTGCATGGTCTACTTTCATACCATTTTTTGATATCTGATGTCCTAAAAAAATTCCTCTTGCTATCATAAATTGACATTTTTCCTAGTTAAGGACTAAATTTGTTTCTTCATAGCACTTAAGAACTTTTGATAAATTTTCCAAACATGATTCAAATGAAGTTCGAAGCACTAAAAAATCATCCATAAAAACTTCAATTCTTTTTTCAATTAAATCACATAAAATAACCATCATACATTTTTGAAATGTAGCAGGGGTATTACATAAACCAAAGGGCATTCTTCTAAAAGAAAATGTACCATAAGTACTGGTAAAAGTTATTTTCTTTTGATCCTTAGGAGCTTTTTGTATTTGGTGATAACCAGTATATCCATCCAAAAAATAAAAGTATTTATGCCCAACTAGTCTATCCAACATTTGATCTAGAAAGGGTAGTGAAAAATGATCTTTTCTAGTGGTGAGATTTAGTTTTCTATAATCAATACATATTTGACACCATGTGACTTGTCTTGTTGGTATTAACTCATTATGTTCATTCATAGTCATAGTAACTCCTCCTTTCTCAGGAATGCAGTGAATTGGACTAACCCAGGCACTATCTGAAGTAGGGTAGATAATTCTAGAATCGAATAACTTTAAAATCTCTTTCTTAACAACCTCTTTCATAATAGGATTTAATCTCCTTTGAGGATCAACCTTATGTTTGCAGTTGTCTTCCATATGAATTCTATGCATACAAATTGAAGGACTGATTCCTTTAATATCAGCATATGTCCATCCAAAGGCTTTCTTATAATTCTTCAAAGTTTTCATTAAACTCATTTCTTCTTCTGTAGTTAATTTTGAGGAAATTATAACAGGTAATGTTGAGGAATCACCTAAAAAGGTGTACTTTAATTGTTCAGTAAGTAACTTCCACTCAAGCTCAGGAGGTTTCTCAGTCGATGGAAAAAAATACTTATCTTTTTCTGTCGTGTCCAAAACTTCAAAACTTTCTTGAACATAATTTGAATCTTCCTTGTAAAAATCTTTAAATTGATCTAATTCCTCTTCTTGCTCGTGTTCCAACTCTTTCATTTCAGATTTCTCTTCCTAAGTTGTTTTGAAATGACATTCACTTAAATATCTTATCACATCCATTTTAAAACATTCATCATATTTACCTTTTGCATGGTATTTCATTGATTTGGAAATATTAAACGTCACTGTCTGATCATTGACATACATAGTTAATTCCCCTTTCTACACATCCATCATTGTTCTTCTTGTAGCTAGGAAAAGCCTCCCTAAAATGATAGGTATCTCATTATCTTCCTCAATATCTAGCATAATGAAATCAACAAGAAAAATAAATTGATCCACTTTCACTAAGACATCTTCTATAACTTCTTTAGGCCATGTTATTAAACGATCTGCTAATTGCAGAGTTACAGTAATAAGAGATATTTTTCTTAATCCCAATCTTTTAAATATTGATAATGGCATAAGGTTAATGCTTGCACCTAAATCACATAAGGTTTTCCCATAAAATCTGTTGCACATGGAATTGTGAGTTATCAGGATCTTTAAGCTTTTCAGGAAGCCTTTTTCTAAGTTATAAACTTGCACTCCTCACTAAGTACAACAATCTTGTTATCTTCAAACTTCCTTTTCCTATTAAGAATATCCTTCATAAACTCCTCATAGCTTGACATTTGTTCTAAGGCTTCAGCAAATGGAATATTAATTGTAAGCTTCTTAAAAATTTCTAAAATTGTTTATCAAACTTTTGTTGACTTAGCCTATGAGGAAATGGAGGTGGTGATTTTTCTAAGTCAATTTTAAGTGGGAAAACCTTTTGGAACGTCCTCTTCAGGCTCTTCAATTTCTTTTCTCCCTACTTCAGTCTCTTTTTGAACTCTACCTTCCAATTCTCTTCCGCTTCTAAGTTGAATGAATTTTACTTGCTCTTTATTCTGATCTTTTGGATTTACTTCTATATTGCTAAGAAGTGTTCCTTGGGATCTTCTACTTAATGGATTTGCTATTTGTCCCAATTGATTCTCAATATTTCTAATTGTAGCTCCTTGACTTTATAACTAATTTCCCATTTTAACACTACTTCTTCTATAGACAACTTTTTCTCTTTGAATTGTGGATTGCTGTTAAAACCTAGAGAACAAGTAGGTCTATAACTACTATTCCCTTGGTTGTTCTAGTTTCCCAATGAGTTTACTTGGTTGTTCCCCCATTGCTGATTATTACCACCTGAAGTATTGTTCCGGTTAAAGTTGGGATGATTCTTCCAACCTGGGTTATAATAGTTTAAATTTGGGTTATTATGCTTTTTTTATGGCATTTAAAGTTTCTAATGATGCTTTAGAATCTACCATTTAGCCTAATGAGTTCTCTTCAATCATTGCAATTGGTTGAGAAAAATTCAATCCAAGTTGGTCTAACTTCCTTGAAATTGTAGTAACTTGATTTGGTAACATTGCAAAATCATCAAATTCATGAATATTAGCTACTTTCTTAGGATTTACTCATTTAGAAAGCCATTGAAAATTACTAGTAACCATCTCTTCAATGAAAGCATGAACTTCATGAAATGATTTTGAATCAATGAACTACCAGCAGCGACATCCATAATAGATCTAAGAGATCCAACTAATCTATTTTAAAAAGTTTGAATTATTAGCCAATCTGGTATAGCATGGTGTGGACATTTTCTCAGTAGTTCTTTAAATTGTTCCCATGCTTCATAAATAGATTCCCCTTCAAACTGACAAAAAAAATGTTATATCATTTCTAAAGTTCACAATTTTTGATGATGTAAAAGCAAGGAATTTTTGCACTAAATCACCCCATATTCTGATAGATCCAGGTGATTGTAGATGATTAAAGGTGGGTGTGTTGGAGAGTTTAAAATTTTTGAAGAAGTGAATTTTGGGTGATGAGTAGGTTTGGGTGAAATTTGAAAATGATGTGTGAATGTGGTGGTGAGAGAGTGCATGGAGGAAAAATTTATTAAAATTTATTATTATTTATATTTATTAAATAATTATCAATTTAAATTGGTTATTAGCCACTTTAGAAATTTTATGTATTTTTTGTTGTATTTTTAAATCTATTTTGATTTTCATTTCTTTTGTTATTATTAGATTTATTTTATTCCAATTAAAACTTTAATTTCAATTATTTTTTAATTTGTTATTATTTTGTATTTATTATTGATTTTTTTATTTTTAAATAAATTTAGAATTTTGATGATTTTATTTTTATTTTTATTTATTTTGAAATTTGTATTTTATTTTGGATTTTAATGGACTTTTTATGAGTTCCGTTTCATTTAATTTTTATTTTTAATTCTCTCTTTTATTAATTTTATTAAATAATGAATCACATCTTAGTTAAAAATAAGCATCAAATTTAATATGCTCGACATGAACCAAAGAGTGAATCGTCCAAAGAATTATAGAAAGAGAGTTTACATGCCTAAAATGTCTTACTTTTATCTGTACATTTAATGCATATTTCTAATGATATTGCACTTTAATAAAAGATATTTTTGATGTTTTTGGTTGTAGGTACACTAAATGTAGGACATGGAATGAAAATAGAGCAATTTAGAGTCAAAAAAAGCAAAGAGGCCAATGTTGATCTGGCGCTTGGGTGCCGGATAACAGAGAGCCTGGTGCCTAGGCATCAAAGGTAGTTATCTAGAATATTAAATGAACTTTGATGAATTTTGAAGGGGTTCTTTAAGAAACTCTAAGGGATTTTGAGAGTTTTATTTAAAGAGTCTTCTGGAGATTCAAAGTGGGGTTCTTTTTGAGAGATAAAAGAAATATTTTAAAGAGAAAGGGAGTCTCCTTGGAGAGGAGAAAGTCTTGGAGGCTTTCTTAGATTTGGAGAAGAAGAGGAGAAGTGAGAGATTTTTTCTTCACCACAATTCTAAGTGAGATTGAAGTGGAATTATAAGGAGAGTGAGACTCAAAGGAATTAGAAGGATTTCTTAGGACGGAGTTTAAGATAAGTTGTGTACATTATTTATTTTACTTAGTCTTTTTTTGTAAACTTATATTTATCTATAAATCTATGTGTTGTTGTTTCTTCCCCATGAGATCTCAGTAGTTTCCTTTGTCTTTCTCCCTACGATGAGTAATAATTGTGTGTAGGAATGAAGTTCATAGACATGCTTTTAATTCCATAAATTGTGATGATTTAAACTCTATGCTTAATTTAATTATCAATCTGGCCAATTGATTCGTTAAAATATGTTGTGAAACATAGTGGCCCGATAAAGGCTATGCTTTCACAACAAAGTAAGAATCACATTTAGTCTCATTAATGAGAATGTAGTTCATGGGGTTAAGTGCAAGTGAATAGGGAAATAAGTTTTGATGGGCGCAGAATTGAAGACTTGAGAGAGACAGACTAAATCCCCAATTTGGTCCAGATGTTTAGAAACTAAAGCGAGATTGTTATCCTTCAGGTTTGGGGTAAGTGGAAACTCTAGAGTGAGAGCAAGTATCTTCCTAACCTAACTACAAGTTTTATGCACTTGAGAGAGGGTAAAGTATATGTATGCTCCTATTTAGCACAATACATAAATTATATTTAAAACTATTTTATTTCTATAATGATTATAAACTCATTGCAAGGGAAAGGATGTTTTATACAAATTTGAACTCTTCTATAAATTAGTTTAGAATTGCTTAAATGATAACTTTACATTTTAGATTTTTTACATAATCATGAATTTACATTTTTGCATTTTCATAGCATACTAAGCATTCCTTTTAATTTATTAGGATTAGGTAAGACACTAACACTTTTTATCATTTTCTACAAAATTTAACTATAGTTTCAAGTAGATTTTACTAAAGTTATCTTATAAGATTTTTATCTATCCCTGTGGGATCGATACTTAGGACTCCATTAGAGTCCTATATTTCTTAAAACAATACGTATACTTGCATAGTACCCGTATTGTGCAAACCAATTTATTAACTTAATATAATATTTAATTTTACACACTAGCCTCTAAAAATATAAATTGGGTCACATTTTTTGCCATCTTTTGGAAGTTAAATTACTGTGTAATTATGAGTTGGGCAATCAAGAGTCCAAAGTGCCCAGACCTACTCCTTTAGGGTTAAGGATAACTTAGGAAATTTCCAAGCTTATATGAACTCAACTAAAGCTTCAATGACTTAGCTTCAATCAAATTAAAAATGTGTTCAGGATTTAAAGTAAAGTGCATGAACCTTGAAGGAGTAAAGATTTAGTTCAAAATTTTAGCTTAATATTTGGTTCCATCACTAATGCTCTAGGAAAGCCAATAAGAAAATCTTAAGGCTAAATCATAAGTTCTATAGAGATAAAAGAACTTAATATTTCTTATGTAAAAATGATGTCAAAAAATGGACCTCCAATAGAAGTGGTATTCTAGAGAAGTATAAACATATATGAGCTTTAACCGAATCAATTAATAAAATCCAAAGAAAATCCAAGTAATAATACTCAAAATTTGAATTTAAAATTTAAAATTTAAAATTTTGAATTTGAGTTTGAATTTTGTTTAACTTTATTTATTTTGAATTTTAGAAATTTGAAGTTATTGGAAAGCTTTTGTTGAAGATCTTAAATAAAAATGTCAAAGGAGGATTTGATGGGTTGATTATAGAAAGAAACATAACAAATAGAAAGGGAATGTAAAGGGAAGAAAGAATTGTTGACAAGGTATTCTAAAAGAAAAAAAAAACATCTTAAATCCATATGAGAAGAAAATAAAATTTATAATTAGTTCAAAGTAGAAAACACAAGNACATCTTAAATCCATATGAGAAGAAAATAAAATTTATAATTAGTTCAAAGTAGAAAACACAAGGGCTCTCATCCACTTTAAAGACTAATTAAGTGACCAGATTCATGATAAAAAATATGATGATTCACATTTACCCTCGTATCTAATTAAAAAGAGGATGCCTTACTTCATTTAAGGTGGTATTACTCCAAACCTCAAATGAAGAATAATTAGTTATCAAAGTAGAAAGCACAAAAACTCACAACTACTTTGAAGACTAATTAGGTGATTAGATTTGTTGTAAAAAACACAAGATTCATATTTGCCCCCAAAGTTGATTGAGAAGAGGATGCTTTACTCCATTTAAGGCAGCTTTATACCAAATCTCAAGGAAGGAAGATTAATTCCTAAAATAGAAAGTACACAGATTCACATCTACTTTGAAGACTAATCAGGTGATCAAATTTGTGGTAAAACACACAGGGAATCACAATTACCCCCAAATTTGATCGAAGAGAGGATGTTTTATGCCATTTAAGGTGGTTTATTCTAAACCTAGGGATTCACAAAACTTAAGCACACTAGGAAGGAATGTCGTGGGACTCACATCCAACCTAAGAGGTCAACATGGTGACTAGATTAAGAAGAAGTGCTAAGTTACTAGCATCCAACATGAGTGATATTCATGGTGATTATATTAGGAAGGAATGTCAAGGGACTCACATCAAACTTAAGGGCTAATCAAGGAGAGAGGATGCCTTAATCTATTTAAGGACGTTTTACTCTAAGCCTTAGGATTCGTAAAACCTAAACACATTAGGAAGAATTGATTGTACAAAGTTCTCCTATATGGTGGCCAATACGCCACCTCTGGGTTCAAAGAAACCTTGCTTAGAGAGGATGCTTAAGCTAAGAAGGGAATCTGAATACCTTCTAGCCACCATTTTCCTAATGAACCAGACCATGTCATAATCTATATCATTGAGTGCCAGTGATGCAACACTCTAACATCTACGAGGCAACATCCTACCAACTAGGATTGGGGGAAATATTAAAAAATTGAGAAAAAATTGAGAAAACTGCTAGAGGAAAGCTCCAACCATGAAAAAATCTTATATCCGTGTCGCTATATATAGATGCTATGACATCTCAGTGTTAGGCAATGGTGCTATGACAACAGGCCCCCTGTAGGTCCATAACATAATCAATTTGTATCTGTTATGTATAGATACCATAAGTTATATTAACTAGGCACCACGATACTAGGCACCACTAATACTTATAACTAAAACTCATAATAGGGCACCATGATGTTAAAGTTTAATGTGGCACTACCCCTTGGACAACGTAAATGTTATAAAAAAACCAAAAGTCGTGACACCATAAGAATGATATGCGTACTTATAAAGATACATCATTTCACCCTCAGGGTTGCGATGCTAGTGTTGGCGTCTGATGCGGTGTTTATGTTAGTAATGATTTTAAACACCCTAACAGACATGATAGCTAGATTAGGAAATATACAGGACAATCACAACAAAAGTATGCTTCAGTATAATCAGTTTCTTTTTCAAATCTTTAAAGCTACTGGTCCTAGTGAATTAATTTATATTTTTAATTTTAAATATTCACTAGATTGCAAACAAAAGTATACGTATCACACAAGTAATAAAGGGCTCTAATAGAGTCCTAAGTATCGATCCCACAAGGAGGTGGAAATTCTTATAATAATAACACAAAGGCACATTATCAAAATTATAGAAAAATTAAGTAAGAAAGAAGTTGAAGTTTGTATTAAACAACTAAAGAAACTATGTTTACTACACTAATCACCAAACTTCAAAGTTAAATCTAATGTAACTAAGCTAAGCTTTAAAGGTTCAAATCTTAGAAAGTATCCTTCCCCTCTACAGTAAGGTTATAGTAAGTGAATTATCTAAATTGTCATAAAAATTATATTGTGCCAAATAGGAGCAATTATATTCTTTATCCTCTTTACGAGTGATAAAGAACATTGGATAATAAAGAGTTTGGTCCCTAAATCCGCGGTTAGGCTGAGAGATACTAGCTCTCACTTCAGAGTTCTCACATTCCCCTCACATGAGGGCTAACATCTTACTTTTGTTTCCAATCACCTGGACCAAATTGGAGATTTTAGTATGTCACCCTAAAATCTCTAACTTTACACCCAATAAAGTATATTTTCCTATTTATTTGCACTCAAACCCATGGACTACAATCTCATCCATGAAATCAAATGTGATTCATACTTACTTGTAGAAAGCATAGCACTCTCGGATCATATGTTTTCACAAAAAAAATTTAACTAATCAATTGACCAAATCAATAAGTAAATGAATTTAAATGTTTGAATCATCACAATTAAGAAATTAAAACATTTCCAAACAATTTAGATTCTTCACATAACAATATCTCATTGTAGGGAGATGTATAAAAAAAAACTACTCAGAATTCATGAGGATGATACAACAAAACACTGATATATATATATATATATATATATATATATATATATATATAGNATGATAATCGTACCTTAATTGACATTTTAGATAATAATGCCGATGCCTCTTGGGATATTCTTTATCATATTAGGAGGATTAAAGAGTTACTATCCAATGTGAATGTTATTTGGAGTTTCAATTACCGGGAAGACAATCAACCCGCTAATTGGCTCACTAAATTAGGAAGTTCTACTCAAACTTGTAGAGTGGGATCTACTCCCCCTCCTCCTTTACATACTCTCTTGGTTGGTGATAATATTGATGTTCCTTATATTCGTAGGGTTGCTTCTTTTTAAGTCTCATTGGGTGGTCGTGATTTTGTGCTCAACCCTTTTCTTTTTCCTCTACCCTTTTCTTTTTCCTGTGCATTTTGTAGACTTGGATTTTGCGGTTTATGGACAACTATACTACTCTGTTATACTTTAATTGGTGCAAGGTGATCCAGGATACCTCCATTTATTCTCGAGTATATAAGGGAGGTCCATGGCTCCCTTTTTGGAAGCTCATTTACAGATACCTCTCTTGGTGTATTTCGATGTGCGAGGAGGCCCAAGGCTCCTTTGCTTTGGTTGAGAGGTGTTTTGGGATGATTGTTATGAGGGGTATGGAGTATGGGAGACACTATTTTCGGTTTGCTTTGATGGTTTTATTGGGGGTTTGGAGGCTGGATATTTTTAAAGGACATTATCTTATATATTTGGAGACCCACGACTCCAAAATCCTTTGCCAATATTTTTGTTTGGGTGGGCTGTACTGGCTCAGGTTGCTGGATTTTGGTGGTAGATTTACGGAGTGCTTCTCTTGCCTCGGGTTGTCTGTTTTTGCTATTTGGATTTTTGGAGGAACTTGGACCACTATGATCTTTCTTCCCATTTACACTAACCAATGCCTTTATGTTTCAGCCCTTCTGAGTTGCAGGTTTTTGGAGCTTACTTCGTCGGATCCCTGCCCTCGTGAAGTCGCTCTTCAGCTTACAAGTTTCTTACCTTGCTGCTTTTCTTATACATGCACTTTTTGGGTATACGTCATTTATTTGGGTATACTTTTTGGTTTGATTCATGTATTTTTAGGCTTTTCTTCTTTTGGATACGGTTTTTATCCTTTTTTGGGTGGAGTTGCAATGAGGAAAACAGAACCCCTAGGATTTTTTGTTTTTTATTTTCTAGAGGGGATCCTGGTTTTCCCAAAAAACTTTGTAATCGTTTTTTTTGAAATTAACACGTAAGGAGCCACGAGCTGCTCTTTCTATAATATATANGGTATATTTCCTTTCTGCAAATCTTTTAGTCTACATTTTTGCCATTCCTTCGTATCTATTATGCATTTTAGGATCACATCGCAAGTGTATTTTTCCAATATTATTTTCTCCTAAGCTGATGAGTTTTCATATAGGTGTTCTTTGAATGAAATTAAAAGAAAGAATTGCTCAAAACCTAATCAGTATATTCATAATATTGGTTTAAATAGGCTATTACAACGTTTTACAAGTAAACTCCTGTACTTCTTCAATGTTCTCTTTTCTCTTTTTACCAATAGGGCTCTAAATAAGGTTCACTTCAACAACACTCCCTCTCAAGATGGACAAAAGATATCCACTAAGCCCATCTTATCACATAACCGAGACAAATCCAATGAACTAAGTCCTTTAGCAAGACATTCAACCGCTTGCTCTCCAGTGGCTACATGACTTAGCTCTAGTAGTTTGTTATTCAACTTTTCCTTGATGAAGAATCTATCAATCTCCACATGTTTGGTTCTATCGTGTTGCATTGGGTTGTTGGCAATACTAATTGTTGAATTGTTGTCACACCACAACTTTATTTGAGTTATTTGGTCCACCTTGAGCTTGAACAACAAGGCTCTCAGTCACATCATCTCGACAACTCCGAAGGCCATGGCCCTGTCCTCTGCCTCTGTTGTTGACATCGCTAATACAAATGGTTTCTTGCTCTCCCAAGAGACCAAGTTTCCCCTTACGAACTTGTAGTATCTTGAGATGGATCTTTTGTCATTTGCATAGCTCACACAGTCAGTGTCACAAAAGCCTTTAATGTCTACATATCCATTCTTCCTGAAGATCAACCCCTTCTCTAATGCACTTTTCATGTACCTCAAAATCTGATACACTGCATCCATACGTCCCTTCATTGGATCATGCATGTGGCTGACCACGCTCACTACAAAAGAACTACCGGGTCGAGTGTGACATAAATAATTAGACGACCCACCAATCTCTACTACCTCTCATAATCAACCGGTTATCTGCCTCTGCACTTATCTTGGACTTTTGGTCAATTGGAGAGACTGCAGGTTTACACCCTAGCATGTCTGTTTCTGTGATGAGATCTAGTACATAGTTTCTCTAAAACAAGACCATCTCCTCAATTCCATGGGTCACTTCAATCCCAAGAAAGTATCCGAACTATGTAAGATCCTTAATCTCAAATTCATTGCCCTATTTTTTTCGTAGCTGAGTAATCTTTGTTTCATCATCACCGATGACAATGATGTCATCAACATAAACTACAAATATAGTGTTTTGACATTCATGTTGTCGAAATAACACCGTATGATATGTATTGATTTGTTAGTATCTCACACCCACCATAGCATTTCTAAAATTGTCAAATCAGACTTGAGGAGACTGCTTCAAGCCCTATAGTGACTTCCTGAGCTTACACACCTTACTCATTGTTTGAACTACCGAATCCTTATGGTATCTCCATATATACCTCTTCCAGTAACTCATCATGAAAAAATGCATTCTTCATAATGAGATAGTGTAATCTTCTCCCACCATTCACTGTAAGAGAAATAAGTGTCCTCATTGTGCTTATCTTTGCTACTAGTGCAAATGTTTCATCCTTGTCAATGCCACATCTCTAAGTATACCCCTTCGCCACCAGTCGTACCTTGTACAACTCCATCTTACCTTATAGAGTTTGCTTCATTGTAAAAATTCACTTGCACCCAACTGCCTTTTTTTCTTACTAGTGATGGTACTATCTCTCATTTTCGATTTTTTTCAAGAGCTCTAAGCTCTTCATGCACATTTGTTTTCCAGATGGGATCCTCCTTAACAACCTGCGAACACATTTTTATAGAGACAGTGTCCAAAGATGTAATGAATGCTCTATGTAAAGATGATATGCTAGAATATGAAACAAAGGTATCAATGTAATGTTCACACCCAAAACGATTAGGAGGATGTCCCTCATTGTTTTGTGAGGTCCTTTTTAAAGTTGGGGGTTAGTAGAAGAAAGACGAGGAATCATATTACCTCGGAGATCTAAGTCGGAGGTGGATGATGTAAGTGTCTCAAGTGTAAGGGAAGACCGGGACAGAGGACTAGCTGACACAAGTGGCATTACAGACACCATTTCCTCATTTTGTTTCTTTCTCTGTGTATAACACATCACAAGATATGAAATTGCTCCCACATGAACCACTCTCTCACCATTGCTTCTCACCCTGCATTGCCTCATATCTCTAGTATCTGGCGAGTCACCAAAGGGTGAGGCCACCTCTTGGGTGTAGTTCGGTTCAAATTCTCTAAATGACACAACCATGCTCATAAACTGTCTCTTCTTTATTGGGCTCCAACAGACTTACCTTTTTTGGATAACAGACTAATCTATGAATGCACATTTAGCAACTATGGGATCTAGTTTCCCAACCGGTGATCTATTATTCTTCGCAAAATATACACATTCGAACACCTTCAATAGTAGCTATCATCTCCTTTCAACATTTCACAAAGAGGATTCCCAATCCAACACACTCGGTGACATTCTGCTGATCAATTTAGCAATTTTCGAAACCGCTTGCCCCATAAGTGCTTTGAAACTTTCATTATGATTATCATGCTTAGGGCAACTTCTAGAAAGTGTTTGTTCTTTTTTTTTTGCCACTCCATTCTGTGCTGGTGTGTATGGATATGTGGTTTGATGTTGTATCTCTTGGACTGACAAGTATTTCTTAAATGTTTTGTTGGTGTACTCTGTCCATTATTAGACCTCAATACTTTCACTACAATATCATATTTAGTCTGAATTGTTTTGCGGAAATATTTAAAGGAAACAAACACATCATCATTATTTTTCATCAAATATAACCAAATAACACAAGAAAATCAATTTTCAAAACCGCTTGCTCCCATAAGTGCTTTGAAACTTTCATTATGATTATCATGCTTAGGGCAACTTCTAGAAAGTGTTTGTTCTTTTTTTTTGCTACTCCATTCTGTGCTGGTGTGTATGGATATGTGGTTTGATGCTGCATCTCTTGGACTGACAAGTATTTCCTAAATGTTTTGTTGGTATACTCTGTCTCATTATCAGACCTCATTACCTTCACTACAACATCATATTTAGTTTGAATTATTTTGTGGAAGTATTTAAAGGAAACAAACACATCATCATTATTTTTCATCAAATATAACTAAATAACACAAGAAAAACATTCAATAAAGGTCTTAAAATATCGATAATCATTCATAGAACTTGTAGAACAAGGTCCCCAAATATCATAACGAATCAAGTCAAAAACATCAGAACTCCTATTCTCGGAACTGATATAAGAGCTCTTAGTAAACAAACTTTTGTTTATTTGTTTTTTCATACAAAGAGGGATACACTAGATCAATAAAATAAAACAAGAGTGTCTTATGCGTTTGTGATGTAGTAACAACACATCATCAACACTCCTCCCAGATTCTCCTACTCCATCACTCTCTACCATGGATGTCAAGGCTGAGTCCATCCCATCTTGGTCCAAGTACCAAAATCCATCATGCCACTTCCAGTCCCAATTGTTCGCTGCCCCTCTTTTGGAAGATCACCTTAGGAATATCAAAATAAACATCACAATTTAGTTGGAGGATAATAACACTAATGTATAAAATGTTCACTAGAAAAGAAGAAACATGGAAAACATTAAACAAGGTTATATGATCGGTACCTCTCACTCTCTCACTTACCAGCTAGGACGATTGATTTCCTCTTATCAGAGGCCGTGCTCAGATGGGCCAGAAACTGTATAGTTCTCATTTGTGTAAAAAATCTCTCATTTCTTGCACTCCGGATCGCCATAACTCAACATTAGTGAGAAGTGATTGAGATCTATCTACAACCGCTCAAAAGCTATGGCATATTTCTGATTCGATATATCACTTTGTACCGCTATTTGTATCTCACGCTAAATCTGAAACACCCTAATGTGGTTCTCTATCTCAACATAAATCCACTTCAATTTTCCGCATATGTCCCTCACCTTTTGATTGCTTTATGCTAAAATGGAACCATTGAGTTGCCAGGTGTAAAATAAGGCGTGTGCAGTCCTCCATTCATCCCCCTGAAGACTATCAATCTCTGGCTCAGCCTTATCCCATCAAATATCCCTCTAGTTTCTTTCCTACTAGAGTAGCCTTGATCCGACGCGACCAACTCACATACGTGGCCGGTCCATCAAACTTCGGATCCACAGGAGGGAGATATACTTTCACCTGAGTCAGAGCACGTGTTGACGTAGTGGCTCCCGTCGAGACGCTAGCTCCCCCTATGAGCCCGATCAAGACATTCTGAACCGCAGGACTTATCTTCTCCAGATGCTCTAATCTTTTACCTCATATACCATCTCCTTCTCCTGACATCCTCAATCACAAGAATCCAAGTTTATATCACACACGACTTCCTTGCTTTTCTTGACCTGATCTTGATCTACTTCACCTTCAAGCTCGAAATCCTCCTCATCAATCTTTCTTTCTCTCCTTCTGCTCCACATCTCATACTCAGAAGTCACGTGTCTCTCCCTATTTGTTTCTCTCTATTGCCTCCCCACGTCCTTGCACAGTGCTGCTCCACTCTTTCCCTCGCAGCAAACCGCATAAGCCATCTCTTGTCCGAATTTCTTACCATACGGTCGGGAAAGTAACTCTGGGATCGCAGCATACAGAGAACCCTGTGATACAGTCGTGATCAAACCTTGCTGGGAAGGCAACGATGTGATCCATTGCGATCCAGGACCTTCGTGATCGAACCCTTTTAGAGTCGCAATCAGAGCTTGTTGGGAAGGTGGCAGTGTGACCGAACCCTACGATACAGTCGCGATCAGAAGACGTGATAGATCACAATCCCGCATCTTTGTCCGATCATATTTCTCAATGGTTTCGGTTAGGAGCAGATCTCATGGAGAAGAAACGCACAGGCGTTTATGCGAGCTAGAAGCGATAGAGAGATCTGGCATTAGAGAAAGCGGCAGGCGGGTTGGAGAGAGAGAGAGAGAGATAGAGGCGGCAGCTATGTTAGGCTCTGATATCAAAAAGAAAGAATTGCTCAAAAACCTAATTTTTACGTCCACATCATGGGCTTAAATTGTGTATCAGAACGTTTACAAATAAACCCCTAGACTTCTTCAATATTCTCTTTTTATTATTAGGACCCTAAATATGGTCCAATTCTTAACAAAATTGATAACAAATTGATTTATTGCTACAAAGGTTCATGGCTGTACGAATTGTATAGTGCGAGGCTATCATTCTGTAGGAACTTCTTGTAGCAATGTAATAACTTGAATTAGCGCCTTTTTTGGAAGTCATTTTACGAAGCCTTCTGTTTTAAAATTGATGCAGCCGGTCTAGCCTTGTTTCATTAATGCGGGAATAAGTGAGACGGAGATTTCAATATGCTTCACTTTCCTGCCATTTTACTCTACCTTAAACCTCTGATGTCTTGCCCTGCATTTACTTTTTCTTCATGCCCTTCTTTAACTAAAAAGGCCACTCCTGAAAATCGTTACATTTATTCTCCTAAGAACAGAACATTACATTGAGCATTGTTTTTAGTACAGATTATTTACGGTTTTTCATTTGTTTATTTTTAATTATTGCTTTAATGAAGAACACTTCAATGATGATGTGCAAGAAATATTGCATTAAAAATAAAACAGGAAATTGGCTTGAATAATTTTTTTTTTATCTAGTTTCAATCTTGTGAGTGTAAGTTGGATGAATAATTTCTTCAAAGAAAATATAGGTGTGATTGCCTAATTCTAGGACATTTCATATCCCCATACCAATGTGAGACCTAATTTTTGCTGCTTTTTAACCTATCTCAAGTATATAGTGAAAAAACTTGTCTTTGTGAAGTCGAGGTTGATGAAAATGCAAAGATGTGAAGCCAAGCTTTGGTTGGTTATGCAATTGTGCGAACTTGTTTGTAGTTTGTAAACATTGGAAGCTAGAAGGTACACTTTAGGTCTTATCCCTTGCGGATCGATCCTTCTTCATTAACTAGATGTAGTGATGATTTGGAATTGATCTTTCAAATGGGGTCCGTGGTTTTTTTAATAAAAACCATTTATCTTTAAGCGATATACGCCGGACTTCGAACTTCGAACTTATAATAGAGGACTTAAATAAGCAAGTCACACTCTAGATCAGACATCCTCATCTTCTATTGTCATGTTAGTTAGAATCGGTATATCTAACATTATGGTAAGATTTGTATTCCTTTTGCTAATGATCCTCTTATGACTTTCAAATCTTGACTAACATTTGCATTAGACAGTGTCCAAGTTTTCATCTCTTATTCTGTGCCCTTTTTTATCCCGTCTTTTGATGGTCATGAGATCGTACAAACTGTTTTTGTATGAATAGAAACCTTTGCTTGACACCCGTTTTATATGAATGGAAGCTTTCGCTTGACATTTGTGATTCTTTTGTTCATGACTTTTACCTGTCCCAAATCTGCAAACCTCAATCCAAATCCAAAGATTTTTTGTAGTGAAGTTAGAAGTTGAAGTTGAAGTTGAATTAAGGAGTTTCATTAGAGGAATATCCGTCCTAAAATTGTTTCAATCCAACCCACCGCTATTCCTCTTATTGTTATCTCTGACCTCTATCTTCTCAACTCCTTCACAAATTATGGCAAGAATTCCTCTTCTTTGAGCTGGACACTAGCAGCCCTACTTTTTTCTTGCAATTCTGAGTTCGTGTTGCTCTTTTGATTGTAAGAATTCTCTTGGCTAGACATATTACAGCACAGTTTATGTTGCTAGAAAAATTTTTTTAAAAGTTTTTGGAGATGAAAATACTAATGTTTACATTGCAAGAAGCAGCACTCCTTTTTTCAATTCACCTAAAGAGCAAGAGTTGGAAATTCAGATCTGAAAAAGCTCGATAACATATCACTATACTGCAGATGAATTTTTGTTTTGCTATTTATTCAGGTTGTTGAACTCTTTTTAGGTTTGGCTTTGTCCTTCTCAATTTTGTTGACTGGCTTGCTGGAGCACTCAGTATTGCATCCTTTAGATTGCTGCTCTCCTTTTTAATCGGACAATGTTGGGACCCATTTAATCTCATGGCGGTTCACTTGATGGAGGAGTGTGTGTGTATATATATATATATATAATAGAGCATTTCTTTAAATGGCTAGATTGTGCCTCTCAAGAAAAATTTCTGGTTCCGTCACTACCTGTATTCACTCTATTTCTTTTGTAAATGAAGTTTTACTGTAAAATGAAAGGCTTGTAATCCTATTTATTAATGAAATTCATTGGACGCTGCTCTCGTCTTTCAAAAAAAAAAAAAGTTAAAAATACCAGAAAGTCTATTTATTTTTGATAACATAAGATCATTCCTTGTGTGATCGTCATTATTTAGAACATTCTAACATCTTTTCATAACTATTTTTGGCAGTTTAAGTGGGGACAAATTTAAATACGATGTTCTTCCTCCACTTCCTGCACAACGGAATCTCCCACCACCTCCAACACTTTATCCACAACAACCGGTTTCAGCATCAGAAAACTATAGCAACAATAGATATCCAGCATCTGGATTGCTAGCAGCCGGAAGCAGCAAGCAAAGACGAGCAGACATCAGTGTGTGATTAATCATTTTCTAAATGAAGACTTCAGTGTCTGCAACTAATTTCCATTGTCTAATGTATTCTTTTCTACGTCGGTGAAGAATCCTTGAACTCGTAATCATAACCAAAATGATAAGCTTCATCGAGCGTATTAAAAGGATGGGCTGGGTTTGTTCGTGCGGTATCATTTTTTTTTTCCACACAGACTAGCTGCTTTACTTTGCCAACGGAGCTCACAGAAGCTAATACGTGGGCCTTATTTCTACTATTTATTCTTTCTGAACAATTTTTTTTTTAAATTTTATTATTTATTATTATTGTTATTTATTTTTGGAATGTGAGCTTTAATGGCACTAACCTCAGTGGTTAGCGTGAAAATCAGACTATCACCGAGTAGGAGACGGTTCCCTGACGACCGTTTGGCTTCAAGCAATTCTCTTGATATGTTATGTGGAAAACCAGATGCTTTGATGGTCTTGCGACCTTTATTTTGGGGTTTCTTCATTTGTGGAGCACTTCATGCGGGACTCGTTGATTCTACACTAGTGGAACTCATGAGCAAGGTTAAAAATGAATTTTTAGTTTAGAAAGCAAGACATTGAATAATTTCTTAGTTTTAGGATCTTTGATCTCCACAACTTCATAAGGATAAACTTATATCACAATAAATGGGCCCATCCACTTGGACTTAAGTTTGCTTGGAAATAATATTAACCTTGCATTACATAGCAAAACTTGTTGCCCTGACTCAAAGTTTTTAATAAGAATCCTCGGATCATGCCACATTTTCATCTTTTCTTTATAAATCTCAACACTCTCATAAGATTCATCTCTTATCTCTTCAAGCTCATTTAATTTTAATTGTATTTTCTCACCAATATTGTTTAATTTGTAGTTAAATTCTTTAATAGCCCAATATGATTTATGCTCAAGTTCAACTGATAAATGACAAGCTTTCCTAATTATTAGTCTGTATGAGAACATTCCTATTGGAGCTCTATATGCAGTCCTATAAGCCAAAAAACATAGTCAAGTTTGACTGACCAATCCATTTTTGTTGGATTCACAGATTTTTGAAATATTCTTTTTATTTCACGATTGGATAATTCAGCCAAACCATTTGTTTGAGGATGATAAGCAGTAGCAATTTGATGGTTGATATGATATTTTCTTAATAATTTCTCCATCATTGCATTGTTATGATCACTCTTGATATCCTAAATCTGCAAAATATGTTCGTACTTAAAAACTTTGCAACACTTTGAGCATCACATATAGGTAAAGCAATAATTTCTATCCATTTGGATACATAGTCTACTGCTAACAATATATATAAATTTCTGAAAGATGGTATAAATGGTCTCATGAAATCTAATCCCCAAATATCAAATATCTCCACTTCTAACACAATTAATGAGGCATCTCATTTCTCATAGAAATATTGCTTACTCATTGTCATCGATTACAAGTTTTGATATAAGCGTTAACATCTCTAAAGATTGTAGGTTAATAAAATTCATATTGCAAATTTTTGTATGCTATTTTATCAATACCAAAATGTCTCCTAAAATTAAAATTATGATATTTTTGGATAATTTCATAAGTTTCTTCTAAAGGGACACATTATCGAATACTTAGAAATTTTCCATGTTTATATAAAAATGGAAATAGGTCTCAGCTTCAGATAAATATTTCTTTTGTTGGTATGTCATTCCATAGGGTATAATATCACTAATAATGAAGTTCACAATGCAAGCATACCATGGAACATGCCACTCATTAATACTGAATAATTCTTCATCTGAAAAATGTTCATTAATTTCTTTTTTAAAACATAGGGGTTTTTCTAATTCAAGCCTGTATAGATGATTGGCAATTTGATTCTCAGCTCCCTTCCTAACTACTATCTCAAAGTTAAATTCTTACAAAAGAAGAATCCATCTTATTAGTCTTGGTTTTGCATCCTTCTTTTTCTTTAAATATTTAATAACAGAATGATCAGTATGCACAACACATTTAGTTCTAGTTAAGTATGATATGAATATATCAAAAACATATAATACTGCTAATAACTCTTTCTCAGTTGTGGTATAATTATTTTGAGATTCATTAAGAGTTATACTAGCATAGTAAATTACTTTGAAAATCTTATCATGCTTTAGTCCTAAAATAGCTCCAATAGCATAATCACTTGCATCACACATTAGTTCAAAAGGTTTTTCCCAATCTGGTGAAACAGTACTTGGTGCAGTGACTAATTTTTCTTTTAATAACTCAAAAGGTTTTAGGCACTCTTTATCTAAATTAAAAATTACTTCTTTTTCAAGCAATTGGCATAGTGGCTTAGCAATTTTTAAAAAATCTTTAATATACTACTTGTAGAATCAAACATGTCAAAAAAAACTCCTAATTTCCCTCACACTTGTTGGGAAAGGTAATTTAACGACCACTTGAATTTTTGCAGGGTCTACTTTCATACCATATTTTGATATATGATGTCCTAAAACAATTCCTCCTGCTATCATAAATTGACATTTTTCCTAGTTAAGGACTAAATTTGTTTCTTCATAGCGTTTAAGAACTTTTGATAAATGTTCCAAACATGATTCAAATGAAGTTCCAAACACTGAAAAATCATCCATAAAAACTTCAATTCTTTTTTCAATTAAATCACATAAAATAACCATCATATATTTTTGAAATGTAGCAGGGGTATTACATAAACCAATGAGCATTCTTCTAAAAGCAAATGTGCCATAAGTACTGGTAAAAGTTATTTTCTCTTGATCCTTAGGAGCTTTTCCTATTTGGTGATAACCGGTATATCCATCCAGAAAATAAAAGTATTTATGCCCAACTAGTCTATCCAACATTTGATCTAGAGCAAAAAATGATATTTCCTAGTGGCAAGATTTAATTTTCTATAATCAATACATATTTATCACCAAAAATGATCTTTTTTAGTGGTGAGATTTAAGTTTCTATAATCAATACATATTCGATACCCTGTGACTTGTCTTGTTGGTATTAACTCATTATGTTCATTCATAGTCATAGTAACTCCTCCTTTCTTAGGAATGAAGTGAATTGGACTAACCCAGGCTGTATCTGAAGTAGGGTAGATAATTCTATAATCTAATCACTTTAAAATCTCTTTCTTAACAAATTCTTTCATAATTGGATTTAATCTCCTTTGAGGATCAACCTTATGTTTGCAGTTCTCTTTCATATGAATTCTATGCATACAAATTGAAGGACTGATTCCTTTAATATCAGTAATTATTAATCCAAAGAATTTCTTATAATTCTTCCAAGTTTTCATTAAACTCATTTCTTCTTTTGTAGTTAATTTTGAGGAAATTAAAACAAGTAATTTTGAGGAATCACCTAAAAAGGCATACTTTAATTGTTCAGTAAGTAACTTCCACTCAAGCTCAGGAGGTTTCTCAGTCGATGGAAAAAAATATTTATCTTTTTCTGTCGTGTCCAAAACTTCAAAACTTTCTTGAACATAATTTGAATCTTCCTTGTAAAAATCTTCAAATTGATATAATTCCTCTTCTTGCTCGTGGTCCAACTCTTTCATTTCAGATTTCTCTTCCTAAGTTATTTTGAAATGACATTCACTTAAATATCCTATCACATCCATTTTATAACATTCATCATATTTACCTTTTGCATGGTATTTCATTGATTTTGAAATATTAAACGTCACTGTCTGATCATTGACATACATAGTTAATTCCCCTTTCTACACATCCATCATTGTTCTTCTTGTAGCTAGGAAATGCCTCCCTAAAATGATAGGTATCTCCTTATATTCCTCAATATCTAGCACAATGAAATCAATAAGAAAAATAAATTGATCCACTTTGACTAAGACATTTTCTATAACTCCTTTAGGATATGCTATTAAATGATCTGCTAATTACAGAGTTATAGTAATAAGAGATATTTATCCTAATCCCAATCTTTTAAATATTGATAATGACATAAGGTTAATGTTTTCACCTAAATCACATAAAACTTTCTTATAAAATCTGTTGCACATGGAATTGTGAGTTATCAGGATCTTTAAGCTTTTCAGGAAGCTTTTTCTAAGTTATAACATTGCACTCTTCACTAAGTACAACAATCTTGTTATCTTCAAACTTCCTTTTCCTGTTAAGATTATCCTTCATAAACTCCTCATAGCTTGACATTTATTTTAAGGCTTCAACAAAGAGAATATTAATTGTAAGCTTCTGAAAAATTTTGAAAATTGTTTATCAAACTTTTGTTGACTTAGCCAATGAGGAAATGGAGGTGGTGGTTTTTCTAAGTCAATTTTAAGTGGACAAACCTTTTGGAACGTCCTCTTCAGGCTCTTCAATTTCTTTTCTCTCTACTTCAGTTTCTTTTTGAACTCTACCTTCCAATTCTCTTCTGCTTCTATATTGAATGAATTTTACTTGCTCTTTATTCTGATCTTTTGGATTTATTTCTATATTGCTAAGAAGTGTTCCTTGGGATCTTCTACTTAATGGATTTGTTATTTGTCCCAATTGATTCTCAATATTTTAAATTGTAGCTCCTTGACTTTGTAACTAATTTCCCATTTTAACACTACTTCTTCTATAGAAAACTTTTTCTCTTCGAATTGTGGATTACTGTTAAAACCTAGAGGATAAGTAGGTCTATAACTACTATTCCCTTGGTTGTTCTAGTTTCCCAATGAGTTTACTTGGTTGTTCCCCCATTACTGATTATTACCACCTGAAGTATTGTTCCAGTTAAAGTTGGGATGGTTCTTCCAACCTGGATTATAATAGTTTAAATTAGGGTTATTATGCTTTTTTATGACATTTAAAGTTTCTGATGATGCTTTAGAATCTACCATTTAGCCTAATCAGTTGTCTTCAATCATTGCAATTGGTTGAGAAAAATTCATTCCAAGTTGGTCTAACTTCCTTGAAATTGTAGTAACTTGATTTGCTAACATTGCAAAATCATCAGATTCATGAATATTAGCAACTTTTTTAGGATTTACTCTTTAAGACGGCCATTGAAAATTATTAGTAACCATCTCTTCAATGAAAGCATAAACTTTATGAAATGGTTTTGACATCAATGAACAACCAGCAGCGACATCGATAATAGATCTAAGAGATACAACTAATCTATTTTAAAAATTTTGAATTATTAGCCAATATGGTATAACATGGTGTGGACATTTTCTCAGTAATTCTTTAAATTGTTCTCATGCTTCATAAATAGATTCCCCTTCAAACTGACAAAAAGATGTTATATCATTTCTAAACTTCACAATTTTTGATGATGTAAAAGTAAGGAATTTTTGCACTAAATCACGCCATGTTCTGATAGACCCAGGTGATTGTAGATGATTAAAGGTGGGTGTGTTGGAGAGTTTAAAAATTTTGAAGTGAATTTCGGGTGATGAGTAGGTTTGGGTGAACTTTGAAAATGATGTGTGAATGTGGTGGTGAGAGAGTGCATGGAGGAAAATTTTATTAAATTTTATTATTATTTATATTTATTAAATAATTATCAATTTAAATTGGTTATTAGTCACTTTAGAAATTTTATGTATTTTTTGTTGTATTTTTAAATCTATTTTGATTTTGATTTCTTTTGTTATTATTAGGTTTATTTTATTCCAATTACAACTTTAATTTCAATTATTTTCTAATTTATTATTTTTTTGTATTTATTATTGATTTTTTTNGCTGAAAACTAAAAATCAAATACCTAAACAAAATACCTAAACATAAGCAATTCTGACAATATTAATTAATAAAATTCATCACACACACACACACACACACTACATAAAAGCTCTTTTAAATCCAAATTCAGTACTTTAAAGCCACTACAAGCATTCAATCTCATCACTTTCTTCCTCTCTAAGATCTCCCATAGATTGGTAATGCACATATAAGTTAAAAATAGGAATGCTAGGAAATTCATCTATTAATTCATCCTTGATCCAAACTTTTTTCTTAGACATCCATACCATAGCCTCTTAAAAAAATGTAGTATGATCAAATTGTTGTTCGATTCACCAATCCAAATGATCACATTGATCAAAAATGTCCTTAATCGCATTTATAATTATAATCATCTCTTTCTCCAACTTCTTAATCTTATTTAAAATAATACCCAAATTTTCCTGAAGTTGGGGTGTAGACACTATTTTGGTTGGAGGAGTTGCCTGTTGGAAGCTGTTGGTCGCCGAAATCAGAATCCCACTGCCTGCTTCGGAAGGACATTTAATTTACATATATATATGTGTATAGTTTTAGAAAAAGATGAAATCAAACTGACATTATATTTTTCATAGTTTAAATGAAGGAGTGCTATACCTCAAACCCTGTATCTATCCCGAGAGATAAACACAAGACTTGAGGGTGAGGCTCGATCAAATAAACTAAAAAATATATGACATTTGTTTGGTCTGCGAAACCATTTTTATTTGCTGACAAGTTCCCCCATTTAATATGAAGAATTAAATAGGGTTTATATTAAGCTGGGTTCGGAAAAGCTTCCCATAAGGGCAAGCCTCTATAGTTAATTACATCTTAGATAACCAAAGCCACTTAAGAAAACTCTCAATAAAAATCCGGAAATGTTATCTTCTAAGAGGTTAAAAGGATAGGACATTTCAATGAGATCAGACAAAGAGGTGTGAAAGGGGAATAGTTTAAATTTGGAACATTTATTATGAAATCCAAATGAGGAAGAACTAGGGGATGTCATAGATCCGGAGGAGAACCTTGGTGACTTCCCAGTTTATCCTATTGTTTGGCTTCAATTTTAAGGAGAAATTATTTAAATGTTTCATCTTGCTAATTTTATTTGTTTAGGGCTTACATTTGTGTGAAACGATCACACAAATAACTTGGAATATGCAAGGTTGTGACGAACGACAACCTCAAAATCCTAAGATGAGTTAGGGATTAAATTATACAGCATAGCTATACAAAGGTCTAAAGATAAGTTGAGGATTTATGTTGCATAAGCAAACAACTATGACTTGTTATTTAAGTCTAAAGAAAGATATGCTGTTGTAGATCCTCTTGTTGTTTAAGATGGTCATGTTGCCTATAATGTTAGTTCTAAGCTCCTCGTTGTGACGAGTTTATGTTTTCTAATGTGTCAAGTCATGATGTCAAATAAGATGTTCTTATGGTTACGGTCATTTAAATGTTATGTGCGACACCGGTTAGGATCTTATGGTTCCCTCGTTCTGGTACCACTATTTTTTATCGGAGTCACTTAGTACAAATGAATTTACTAAACTCAACTCAATGAGTTCCATACTTTCATTTAGACCGTAGGAAGCATCGTTAGCAACCTTAGGTTACCTCCTCTAAGAGATTCCTGATTATCTGATAGGGACGTCTTAATTTAGTTGCAATTGTTGTTTTGTGATGTTTGTGATTAAATTTTGAGTTATCTGATAGAGACGTCTTAATTTAGTTGCAATTGTAGTTTTGTGTGATGTTTGTGATTAAATTTTGAGTTGTTTTACATTTTGAATGTTGTGGGGGTGAATTTTATCTTGGTTGATTTTAGTTTTAGCTTTGGTTTTGGTTTATTCGAATGTTGTGGCGGTGAATTTTATCTTGGTTGATTTTAGTTTTGGTTTTGGTTAACATGCAAGTTATGTTGTGGCGGTAAATTTTATTTTGGTTGATTTTAGTTTTGGTTTTAGTTTTACGGCTATCCTAGTAGTTTTGGTTTTCATGCAGGGTGACATCGTTTTTTAACATACAAGTTTTATAAAGATAAAAATATAGTGTGGAAAGTACAAGAAAACATGGTACTGTAAATTGTAAAAGCATACCTGGCGAGTTTTCTCGTTCCACCACCTGAAAAGTCAGTACTTGCAAGGCATGTATATAATATTTCAAGGAACTTAAACTGCAAGAGTAGATGAAGGTTTAGCTACCAAACCCCAGGCTATGATTTTTTTGGACCTTGGAAGATCCTAGTGGATAATTTTAGAACAAAATATGACAAGTTCAATTTGCTCTTCAAAATATCCAGAATGTTTCAAAGTGTTGAGGGAATGACCTAAACTACTTTGAGGCTCTCTTGAATTATTTCAAGTTCATTTTGAACTTATCATATTGTTCCATCAATCATCCAAGGTTAAGTGTGACTATCCCGTTGCTCAGTGAAAATTAGCAATTTAATTATCCCAAGGATAAGATACTCGATTAGTCAATTGATGTTTCATTTAAAAGTTATTTGAGTGGGTGCCCCTAAGGCAAGTCTAGGTTATTTAAGATTCTGGTGCCCACAATTAAGGTAAGGCTTATAATGTTTAAAGATATTAATTACCAATTATGTTATCTTCTAAATCTGATCAATTGAGTTTAAACATTGAGCCTAGGTCACTATTAAGCCTTTAACAATCATGATAATTGAAAAGGTGACAATCAAAATTTTGATTTAGTGATATGTATTCTTATCAAATGGTTAAATCATCCTCAACTTTGGGCTTAAGGCAAGTAAATTATCATCTTTCTAGCTTAAGCCAATCACTTAAGAATCATTTGATCTTTATTAACTTCCAATTCATGAAGGTTAGGAGGATTATGATTTTGTTGATGTTGTGTAAGGGTGGTGAATGAGTTTCTACCTTTTAATCCCATTTTATTTCAATCATCCAAACATGTTTATTAAGATCAAAATTACCCACTTTCCCTTGGTTAATCCTAAATTTTGATTAAGGCACCAAAGTCTAAAATGACTATTTTGCCCTTAGGGCACTTCATCTCATAACTCATTAACCAGAACCCAAATGACTTTCAGGGTTTAGAGTGTCATATCCATGAGGTAATTACAATATTAGAGGAGAATATGTGGGCTTCTCAAAATTTATTTTAATTTAATTGTTTATTTAAATTCAGAAAATACGATTTTCAAAAATTGATTCATTTAACTTTCCAAAATAAAGTTTTCATTTATGAGAGAATTATTAGAGGTTTCATTAGGTCAGAGAAATACTTAGATAAAATTTCATGATTTTTTGAATTAAATTATTATAACTATTTTAATAGGAGAATAAGGAAAATTCATTTTTAAGCTTCTAAAAATTTATTTGTAACTAAGGAAGATTGGAAAAAATATTTTAATGAGTCCCAAGTGATCAGAGAACAATTAGACACATTTTGAAATATTTTGATATTTTTGGGATTTTTTTAATTTGTTTTAATTATTTTAAATCCAAAATGAAGCTAAAAAATCAAGTACTTTACCAAAAATAACTCTTATTTTTCCTAAGTGCCCCTGATTACAAGAACCTCAGAAAAACACTTTTAAAAATTTTCCCAAGTGTATTTGATTTATTATAATTATTTTTGTAGAAAAATACAAGGTCTCTTAGAAAGTCAACTTTAGTTCTTGGACTTAGCCAAATAATTTTCAAATTTTTACATTGGATAAACATAAGTTTTATGAACAATGTGGGATTGATTTTGTCAATTTTTGATAAGTATTTAATTTACATTAATTAATACAAAATATTTACATTTAATTAAATATAGAAATTCTCAAGATAATTCAAAGCATTATGATATTTTTCATAGGCTTCTCTGACTACAGGAAACCTACCAAAATTATTCTCATAATTTTTCAAGTGATATTTTGATTTATATAATTAAGATAAGCGAAAATGGTCACCCTAACTTGAAAATTAGGCCTAGAAGCATAGAGATGTCTCTGACCTCGGAAAAACCAAAGGACATTCCTTCTGTGATGAGGTATGAACCCTAAAAACTTCAAGTCATGGTGAGCCTCCTTAAGTCATGAAGAATTAAAATATCATAGAGGGTATTTAATTAATTAAAAATCATATGTTTGAAAAATAATTTTTATTTTTAGTCACATTATTCTCCTCTGTTCAGTGAGCAAGTTGGTATTTTTATTTTATTTTTCTAATTTTTCTATGTATGGATATGATTTTTAAAGCTTTGGTACTTAAATAAATCAGAAAATCCTGATTTATTTACTTATCCAGCTTAGCGCCAGCGCATCCTAGGCAGCTCCGAACTGCGCAAGCGTCGCTCTGCCATTTGACGCCACAAGCCATGTAGCCTCCACGCGCACCGCACTTTATGAACCATATCTTTTTTAGGCTTCATTAGGACCGTTCAATGAATAAACGTGCGATCGGAGGGCGTCCGTTCATCGTAGTGACCTAACCCGTGAGTCGTTCACACTAAAACCTTAAGATCTTCATCTAGACTTAACCAAATTGTATGGGGTTTGTTTCTAAACCTTCATCTACTCAAGAAAAACCTATCTATATGGTTAATCAAGCATGAAATAAAGCCATTGCACATGGAGAGTTAAAATAAGCTCAACTTAGGGTTAGAGTTCAATACCTTTGTCTTGGAGGGGAGGCCTCAATTAGATGATTGTGGTAGCTTTGATTGGGTCTAACGAACCTCCAGATGAAGTGCAAAGACTTGATGAATTGTCTATGTATGAATTCGATCAAGGTGGATTTCAGGTGTTGGTCTAGAGCTATGCTAGAAGCTATTTCAGAGGATGGTTTGTGCACAATTAATTGAAGTTTGGTGCACTGTGGCGGAGTAGAGAGAACTATCCTAGTTTTAGGGTAAATTTCAGTGGAGAAATTGGATCTAAGGGGTGGCTATCAAAGGCTGAGAGCAAGGGGATTGCACTTGGGATGGTTTAGAGAAGCTCTGGTGATATTTTGACAGAGTATCCTAAAGGTTCCAGCACTCTCTTCCTTGGCCGTAGAAAGGTCCATTTAAAGCCATGGCTGCCTGGTGGAGCTCAGGGCTTGGAGTTGGGTACTAAAGCTTGCTGAGGTGGAGGGAAGAAAGGCTTCAATGGCCAATGGGAGTAAGCTAAGTGAGGGAGGTTTAATTTTAGGTTTTGGCCATTTGGGGCTCCCTTGGGGTGGCTGTTTCTGACGGCTAAGGTGGTGGCTAGTTAGAGTCTGGTCACTTCTTGGCTCAGGGAGGTCAGGGAACTGCTAATGATGGTTAAATCCTAAGGGTAAATGATGATGAAGAAGATATTTGAGTTTAAGCAAAAATATGGGGTAAAATCCCTTAAATCAAGGGACCATTGGTCCATAGCTCACCTTGGCTGTTTTAGGTGGGTCTAGCCTGGTTCATAGGGTGCACTTAGTGGCAGTGGAGTCATCAATTTGGTAGCTTAGGCATGGCTAAGTCAATTTTGGTACATGGGTCCAATTTGGGTCAAAAAAGCTAAAAGTTGGGTTTATGTTAGGCTAGCCATGACTTTGAGAATTGTTTGTTTCTCAAATTCCATCTTCATCTATCAGAAATTTGAAGATTTCATTTAAATTGTCTCTTGTAGAAGAGAAGTTAGCATAGTGACAAATTGGAACATTCTCTATCAAGAACAATTCATTGATTCTTAAAGGAGTAAAAGGAGCCCACCTGCCTCAAAAATAGAAAACTCCCTGGTTAATCCCATGCAGATTAGCAAACAATCCTTTCACGACAAGAATGACTACTGCAGCAGTTCTGTAGCATAGTACTTCTCATCATCTTTCCACAATTAGCTCTTCCACACGACTACCACGAGTATTGAAACCTTAATTAATAAAACCTCTTTCACTGATTAATTTCTTCTTCATAAGATTTCTATCATATAAATTTTTATGTATCAAAACTGATGAACTTTATTTGATTGGAGATCCCATATTTGTATTTCCCTTTGGAGTTCAAAGCCATAAGAACATGAATAGTGGATCCTCTCCCTCCCTACAGATTTGAATTTACTCCAAATGATGAGTTCTAGGAGTTATATGGAGAAAAATTTGTCCAAAAACTATCAATAGAATCTTTCAAGTGGTTTTTCTAATTATAACGCCTAGGGCTAGATTTAGGTGCTTAGGCATCAAGTGCTCTGTAAGTTGGCGCTTAAGCGCCAATTTTCACAGCCTAGGCACCATTGCACAATTATGGGCCGCCTCTCCTAAGTCCCAAATAATTCTCATTCCTTCTTTAAAATTCAGTAATTGAAGTGTTTTATGTATTTTGTTAACATGTAAAACTCTAAAGCAAGTAGAATTCATTGAAAGAGCTTATATAATGTAAAAACAAACTAAAATTAACTATAAACATAACTATGGGTTGCCTCCCACAATGCGCTTGGTTTAATGTAGTTAGCCCAATATTTTAAATCTTTACTCTTGGTGAGTCAACATTAAAATCTCTTTAAAACTATATCTCTGGCTATCAAAGTAAGGTTTCAACCTGTGCCCATTAGCTTTAAATATTTTTTTAGTTTTTGGATCTTCAATATCTACTACTCCATATGGAAAAACTTTTATCACAATATATGACCCAATCCATCTAGATTTAAGTTTTCTTGGAAATAATTTGAATCTTATATTATACAATAGAATTTCTTATCCAGGTTGAAATTCTTTTTTATTATCTTCCAATCATGCTAGTTTTTCTTTTTTTTTTTCCTTTATAAATCTTAGCATTATCATAAGATTTATTTTTGATCTGATCAAGCTCATTTAGTTGCATCAATCTTTTCTCACCAACATCTTTTAAATTAAAATTAAATTACTTAATAGCCCAATGAGCTATATGCTCCAATTTTAGTGGTAAGTGATAAATCTTTTAAAAATAAGTCTATTTGGGGACATTCCTATAGGAGTTTTGTATGCTATCCTGTAAGCCCATAATGCAGTATCTAATCCAGTAGACCAATCCAATTTGTTAGGAATTATAATGTTTTCCTAAATTCTTTTAATTTCACGATTAGATAATTCTGCTAGACCACTGGTCTAGGTATAATATATATATGTAAATAAATGATTTTCTCACCAATATAAAATTGAAAATTTTCTCTAAAAAAACACTTTGTTTTGTTCTTGTTCTTACTAAATCTCAGCGTACTGATATTTTTCCTGTTGTCTGCAGAGAAAATGTCAGGATAGAGGTTGATTTTTGCTTTTAAAGATGGCTAGAACCTCACAATTAACGAGGAAAGGGCACCGCATGGTGACACCATATACTTCGACTTGGACTTCAGTCAAGTTGACATGGACTATGATTGTCCCCTGATGGACGTGGTTAGTTGTCGAGAAAAAGAAGGGCTAACATCAATGCTAAAAATCAACACCAAAGAGAATTCCTCACTAAAGGAGAAGAATGTGATAATACAGCAAGATCCGATGGAGGGGACAAGTCGCCTGTCATTTATGATAACTGCACTAACTGGAGACCTATTGTTAATGATGAAAGACCACCAGATGCACCATTGTGAAGAACTCAATGTAGAAATGCCAATCGCCGAAAGCATAAGACTTTCCTATGCAAAGAAAGAAGACACCGAAGGAGGCAGAAAACTTGCTTTCCCCTATTCCTGAGGATAAAATCTATGATCCAGGCAGAAAAACAACTTGTGATATGTACCCAACATGAGATATTTTCAGATGTAATTTGATGGGTTCAACATATTGTACCTTTTGAGGCTTTGGTCTGTACTCAATCTGTAGCACCCGTTGAAGCAGTTTAATGAAATCTCTTTCAAAATTTTTGTCTGTTTGTTCAATTGCCCTTCTGTGTGATGGATAAAAGCCATGGAACCATACGTTGGTTCCAAACTACAATGAATGAAGAACAGAACAATAAAAACTTTATAATAATAAAATTCAAACAAAATAATTTTTTGAAAAATCAACCAATAAAAATTGAATTTTGAAAATATATTTTGATAATTAAAAGTGATAATAAGAATAATAAGAAAATAAAATAAATCAGTTGAGTTGTTTCTCTTGATTTCAAGGTCTCTTAATCTTTGCTCGCGCAGTACGACTATCCTTGTCTGCACTAATTCTCTTCACATCCTCACGAAATTTATTATTCTGCACAAAACCTTACAAAATTCTACATATCTTCCTCACCAATGTCAACCTTTTCACACGACACACATTTATGAATTCAACATCACAAACTTTCTGCACTACGTTCAGATCGTTCTCGAAGTCAGTATCGAAACACTATTTTCCTTTTGACTACCTCTTGGGTTGGATATAGGCCACAGAGCTTTCCTTCCCAATATAGTGGCAGCTCTCCGTCACTATTTTAGTCGGATGTGAGGCATCGAGCTTTCCTTCCTAATGGAACACACATCTTTGAGATAGGTATAAGACTCCCTTGAACGGAACACAACATCATATTCTCAACCTTTCGAGATTGGTATAAGACCCCCTTGAATGGAACACGACATTCAATTCTCTACACACATCTTTGAGATAGGTGTAAGACTCCCTTGAACGAAACACATCATCCTATTATCAACCTTTCCAGATTGGTATAAGACGCCATTTGAATAGGACCATGGTATCCAATTCTCTACACACTTCTTCAAGATAGGTGTAAGACTCCCTTGAATGGAACACAACACCCCATTCTCAACCCTTTCTAGATTGGTATAAGACCCCCTTTGAATGGGACCACAATATCCAATTCTCTACACACATCTTTGAGATAGGTGTAAGACTCCCTTAAATGGAACACAACATCATATTCTCAACCCTTTCGAGATTTGCATAAGACCTTCTTTGAATGGGACCACGGTATCCAATTCTCTACACACAACTTTGAGATAGGTGTAAGTTTCCCTTAAATGGAGCACAACATCACCCTTTTGAGGTTGATATAAGACCCCCTTGAATGGGACCACGACATTCAATTCTCTACACATATCCTTAAGATTGGTATAAGACCCCCCTTAAATGGAACACGACATCCAATTCTCTACACATATCTTTGAGATTGGTATAAGACCCCCTTGAATGGGACACATCATCCAATTCTTTACACAAATCTTCGATATAGGTGTAAGAGCCCCTTGAATGAAACATGGTATCCTACTCTCAATCTCGGTGTAAGAGCCCCTTGAATGAAACACTGTATCCTACTCTCAATACCTAAATTTCAACTCTCTTTTCTGGATTGATACCTAAATTTCAATTTTCATCTCGGTGTCAGCACCTAAATACTGATTTCCATCCTCAATAGACACCTTAAACTTGATAATTTCAAGCCCGCTCTCTAATCCCCAGTGAGAGTTCCCACTCCTTGATTTCAATTAGAGGCGCACTTGCTAATTCCTCAGCGGGAACAACTAGCACACTCATGATGTAAAGTTTTACTTTTGGGATGATCTTTATTTTTATAAGCATTGTAAAGATCAAATAATTTGGAGATGTGTACCTTATGATGAAACCCTGCAAATTTTTCAAAAATGCCATGACTCTGAATTCAGAGGACATTTTGGAATTGATAGAACTATTCACCAAATTTTACAATCAGGATTTTATTGGCCTACTTTATTTAAAGATGTTAATATGCTTGTAAGAACTTGTGATCGAAGTGACCGAGTAGGTAATATTTTGAAAAAAAATGAAATGCCTTTAAACTTTATATTGGAAATTGAAATTTTTGATATATGAAGATTGGATTTTATGGGACCATTTGTTCCTTCATTTGGAAATTTATACATATTGATTGCATTAGACTACATTTCAAAATGAATTGAAGCAGTTTCTTTATCGTTATGTGATGCTCGGAGTGTTTCAAAATTTTTCAAGAAAAATATTTTTTATAGAATTGGAATTCCAAGAGTAATTATTACTAATGAGAGATCCCAATTTAGAAATAAAATAATTGAAAAGTTAACGAAAAAATTTAGTATCCAACATAGGATCTCCACAGCTTATCATCCACAAAAACAGGTGGTCCTACTAAATTATCTAATTTGGAACTTAAAAGAATTTTAGAAAAGACTATTAACCATGATAAAATGGATTGGTCTACTAAGTTAGATACTGTATTATGAGCTTATAGGTCTGCTTATAAAATACATATAGAAATGTCCCTATACAGACTTATCTTTGGAAAGATATGTTGCTTACCAGTAGATTTGGAGCATAAAGCTTATTGGGCTATTATAGAATTTAATCTTAATTTAAAAGATGTTGGTGATAAGAGAGTTGTAATTGAATGAGCTTGAGGAAATAAGAAATGAATCTTATGACAATGTCATGAGTTATAAAGAGAAAATGAAAAATTGGTATGATCGAAAGATAATTGAAAAGGGTTTAAACCTATGTAATAAGTTTTATTGTATAATTTTTTATTGAAATTATTCCTGAGAAAATTAAAATTTAAATGGATGGGACCATTTACAATTGTTAAAGTTTGCCCATATGGAGCAGTATAAATCGAAAATCTAAAAAATAAGACAACATTTAAAGTGAATGAACATAGATTAAAACCTTATTTTAAAGGGCATGGTCCAATGATTAAGGAGGTTTTAATATTGAAACAATAAAAAAGAAAACTTATTATGTCAGGCTGACGATGTTAAACGAAGCATTGTATGGGAGGCAACTTATAGTTATGTAAGTATTTGATTTAAGTTTGAGTAATTTTATGTCTTTGTTTATGCACTTTCGATTTATTCTCTATGCTTTAATGGCTTAAACATGTTATAAAATGCATAAAAAATTTGTAATATGGGATACCTTAAAAAAAGAACACGAATTATTTAGTCATTTGGTGAAGCTGCATGAAAATTCGCACCGGCATCAAACGACGCTATTATTCTTGTCTAGCAACCCAACTAGCGCCAAATGACATTAATCGGTGCCAAACCGGCGCTGCAGCTACTAATCATGTGAGAAGCTTCTATGGGCGTTATTTTTGTGGTTTCGACAATTTTAATAACTGATTTATGAATTTGGACAAAATTTGGACAAAATTAAGTCAATTCAATTTGAAATTTAAGTCTTTATATACCTTTTAGATGAAGTAGAAGTACACATTCCTATCCAATATCCTCTAACTCCAAGGTATGTTACAAATCAATTTTTTTTAACAAGAGAAGGTTCATTAATCACAATGCACAAAAGTTATATGAGAAAGTGTTGGTGAAAAAGAATCTAATTAAAGAGCAAGGATTCCTGAATGGAGACACGAGATTCCAGAAACTGTGTTGGAAGATATCATAATGAAGAGGGGATGGGAAGTCTTATGCTACACTGCTGCAACAGCAGTAGTTTTTATGGTAAAAGAATTCTATGTTAATATCCATTGAATTAACAAAAGAGTAGTGTATGTACAAGCCAAAGAAGTACCTCTTAATCCTTCTAGGATTAATGAGTTATTTTTTATCAAGAATGTCCCTATCCATCATTACAATAACTTCGCCCCTATGAGAGACAACGTGTACAACATATAAAGATTTCTGACAGATTAAGATAGAGGTTAGGAAGCAAAATATGAATGTGATGTAAATTTCCCATCTTCTTTATTAACTGCTGCATCTAAGCCTTGGCATTTCTTCATTTCTCCTAAATTAGTTCCCACTACGAGACTAAGTAAAGTTATAAAAGAGAGTGCCATTCTAAATTACCACAATCAGATTGGAAGGCCAATAGATGTGGGAACTTTGATTGTAAAATCTATTTTGGCATTAGCATTAAATGGAGCTTCTACTAGAATTGGACATCCTTCTACCATCTTTCTACTGTGTAGTCAGTCACAAGTTTTGTATGATCATTGGAAAAGGCTCTTCTTCCATGGCAACTTTTGGACCCAAATTTTAAAGAGAATGCTCCTATGGATCAATCATTTCAGAATTCAATACCTACCTTATTACCACCACCACCGGTAAATTTGGATATTGTGATGGAAAAGAGTTAAAAATTTGGAGAAGAAAATGAATTGTATCATCAATGAGATTGATTGAATTTCTACTAAGTTCAACCATTTAGATTGAGCAACGAAACAACAATTCAACCTAATCGGCTTGTAGAAGATTGGACAGTGCGATTGTACAAGAAGAGATTTTGGATTGAAGATGAATCGACAGATGAATTCCCAAGCCACCTTTTCTACAATTTATTTCTTCATTATTAATCGATAGGATATATCAAAGAGGATTAAAGCAATGAGAGTGAAGATGCTTGATGAACTTAAAGTACTGAAGATTCAAATTATGCTTAAGTGTGCTTAAGTGTTTGAGTGTGTCTGTGTTTATGTTTTTGCTTACTTGAATTGGATTCTTTAGCTGATGATTGACTTTGGATTTTTTGTTTTCAACACCGAGTCATTGGTTTGATTAGCAACGTTGTTTTTTTTATGTTCTGTAAAAAAATGTTAAGTGTTTGTACATGGATTTATATAGATGAAGTTTTCTATGTTGTTTGTGAAAAATTAATTGTTAAAAATTACTAAAAATTAGAAATGAATGATAATTTGGGCTAATTAGATCTTAGTGTGGTTTAGTGAGCAAAAAATTGTAGTGAAAACGCAAAACCAGACATTTTTTCGCAATGGCATCAAACGCGCTAGACACATGAAATAACCCTATTTGGTTAAAAAATCACAAAAAAGATTTTTTTTTCACCATTATTGAAATCCAAACTTCATATTTTTCCTAAGCTAGGACCAAAATCATTTTAGGGCATTAAAATACTTGGATTGGAGAAGAATTGAAGGCATGAAAACTTCAGATCTCATAATCTCTTAGTAAGAGCTTCAATCTAACCTAGAATTTTTTTATTTTCACCATGGATTTCTCCTACATTTTGGAAAAACAAAAAATAAAAAAATTTTGGAAATAAGAAAAGGAAAATCCATGAAGTGAAGCTTTTTTGGCATGATTTGGATTTTAGGAGTTAGTTTTACCATTATTTTAGAATATCCATATATTTTGGAATTTTTAGATCTTTATGGCTCCTGAAATGAAAAGAACGATTGGAAGACATGGCTTTGACGAGTACAGTTTCATCAATTTGAAGACACAGTTCCACTACAACTTGCATTTTGCAAAGAACAATTTGACTTAAGAGCGAGCATTTTTCAACCCAGAAGAAATGATTCAAGGATTAATTGTAGCAAGGCAGTGGAAGACTTTTTATTACTTTATTGATATAACTATTAAAAACATTGTTTGAGAGTTCTATACAAACCTCTATGCTGCTACAGATGATCGTATTTATCTTCGAGGTAAATTTGTAGATTTTACTCCTACAAGAATTAATGCTTTATAATAGTTGAGGAATGAAGATCAGTGTGAGTATACCTCGATTCAAGTTTCAGACTCAACGTTAGATGAAATCATGGAATTTCTCACTAAAGAGAAAAGTGTATGGAGGATAAAGAACAACAATAAGGTATATTTTGCCACATCTCAGCTTACTACACAGTCTAAGGCATGCCATTATTTCATTTTTGCATGCTTAGTTCCTACAAAGCATTTAAGTGAAGTGACTAAAGATAGAGACATATTAAATTACTGCATCCAACTTCATAAGAGAATTGATGTTGGTTTTTTTATTTACACCAACGTACAATCATATACAAAAGGAAATACTACTGGGGGTATAGGATACCCTACCTTGATTTTTACTTTATGTAAACAATCAAGAGTAGAGTTTGTTCCTTGAGAAGAATTATTACAACCTCTAAAGCCAATTAGTAAGCCTAGTGTGCATACCTATGAGACACATGCTAGGTGGAGAGCTAGAAGTGGAAGTAGAGACATACCTTCTACATATGCATCTAAACCTTCCACTTCTAGTCCATTTTCTCTACAAGAAATTATGGACCGGATTATTATTCAACAAGGAGAGTTGAATTTGATATTTCTTACTATGATGCTCAGATTAAATATATGAAGGGAGATAATTCTGTGGAATTTCCCACTTGTCCTAGATTTACACCCTATGTGAATGAGGAGAATGTAGAAGGTTGGGAGGATGATAAAGGAGAAGGAGAAGAAGAAGACATTAATGAGGAGGAAAATTAGCCTGATGATAGTTTTTCTTTGTAACTGTTATTGGTTTGTTTTTTGTTAGTTTGTTGATGCACTTTTATTTATTTGTAGTGTACTCTTTATGAACTTGTCGGTGTTAAGTTTAATTTTTCTAAATATATGTTTTGTATTTTCGTTAATGTTTAGTATTTTCTTTTAATACAGTAAATCCTTTGATATAAATAAGTTATTTGAATTTTATACACTGCTATATATCTTCTCTTTTTATTATTGGTACCTGCATAGTTCAATTTCAAATTTCAAAGTCCCAGAGCAACAGGTTAGTACTTTTGAATGTATTTAATATTCTCTTTCACTCTACATTTCTTATACTGCATGCTTTATTTTTTAAAAATTTAAGTTTGGGGGGAAGAAAATTTACTTTTAAATGAATAAAAATAATTTTTATTTGTCCTTAATCAACTATATTTTTAAATTTACTTTAACATGACCATTGGTGTTAGAGGCTTACTTTAGATAACTATAGTTTTGTTTCTAACTATATATAGTAGGCTTAAGTAAAGGTTTTCCATAATGAAGGTTAATTCTTAAGTTGACGTGTTTAGTATGAAAGAATAAGACTATGCTTTTTCTATTTAAAGTAAAGAAAATTTTAATTTTTAAGTATTAAAAATTTTAGAGCTTCATAAAAAAAATGAAATTGAGACTTTATGAAAAATCTTCAAAACTAATATGAATTTATTAGGTGAAGGAATGTGAAAATTTTTTAACTTTAAGAAAAGGATTATGAAAGTTCAAAATTATTAAAGGCTATCTAGATATAGTATTCCTCACACATATTAAAAAAATGGGAAATCAAAAAGCAAAGAAAAAGAAAAGAAAAAGTGTGTGAGGAGAAGCTTGAGGAGATGCCTAATAAAAAAATTAGCTTCACTTGAATCAACTTGAGGAAAAAGCTTTATTACATTTCTAAACTTGTATTTTAGTATTATCATCCTTGCTAATAAAAGTTCTCATGGAATTCTTTTTTCATATGGACATTCTAAGTATCTTTAATGTGACAAAACCACAATTCTTTCTAAAATGAATATAGAAGTAAAAATCTTAAACTGGACTACTAGATATTCTTATACTTTTAGTTTTAACCTAAGTTATTAAAAATTCTTTTTAAGTTATGCTATCATATTTAGTAAACCAAATTATAGAAATTTAGAAATTAAACTCTTTTTCATAAGTCATATTTTTTTGTAGTAATGAAGTTACTGGAGAATAAGTAACAATTAAGTTCAAGGGATTTTGATACACTAAGTAAATGTTAAATTTTTCATATATTTTTAATGTCTATATTTGGTCATTTTTGGTGAGATTGTACTTTAAAGAAAGAAATTTTCATGCTTTTGATGCAGGTATACTCAATTTGGGGATTTGGATTAAAAAGGAGCAATAAGGATGAAATTTGGAGCAAAATGGCAAGGAAAAACTCTGGCGCTGAATGACACTAGTACGCCTGTATGGAGCCCTACCAGTGTCGAATGGCGCCAGTCAACACTAAAATGGCGCCAAGGTGGTTATAACTCAAAAATACATTAAATTTGCATGAATTTTGAAGGGATGATTAAGGGAACTCTTGAATTTTGGGACACACATTTTTTAACCACCATTTTTGATAGAAAATGGGGGGTGAAGGAGGAGAAAATTAGAAAAAGAAAAGAGAGTACGACTTTCATACTGAGTTTTTATCTTGAGAGATTTAGAGATATTGTTCTTTAAAGTTGTAAGAAGAGAGGGAAAGTGAAAGATTTCTTCTTCATTGCAATCCATAGAGGGGCTCATATCATTGTAAGTAGAAGGAAGTGATTTAATGGAACTTCGAAGGATTTATTTTTGGAAGAGAGTAAGATAAGCTGTTTAAATTTTGTGTTGTGTAAACTTGTTTCAATATATATAAATCTATGTTCTGTTATTTCTTCTCCATTAATTTTGAGCAGTTTCTTTGTCTTTACATTTACAATAAGAAGTAGTGATGTGAAGCATCACTTGTAGTAGTGATGCGAAACATCACTTGTTGTTTGAAAATGATCTTAATTTCTTAAATTGTGATGATTCATCTTGAACTTCATTTACTTTTCAATATGATCAATTGATTTATTAAAATTAATGCAATAAAATATGAGTCGGGATGGCCATGTTTCATCATTCAAGCATGGATCACACTTTATTGTCATGGAATAGTGAAATATCCATGGGATTGAGTGAAAATAAATCGGGAAATACTATTTGATGAGTGTAGAATTGGTGATTTTGGGGTGACCGCCTAAAATCAATAATTTGGTTTTGAAGTTTAGAAACCATATAGTGAGATTGTTAGCCCTTAGATGGGGGAGAAGTTGGAGCTCTGGTGTGAGAGCCAATATCCTCTCAGGCTATCCACAAATGTGGATTCAAAATAAATGAATTAGCCAATGTCCTTTATCGCTAGAACAAAGGATTAAAAGATATCATAGCTTCTATTTGTCACATGCAATTATTAATAGATTTGATTCTTCACTAGCTACAACCTTATTGTAAATGGGAAAGATACTTTTCATATATTTGAAACCTTCATTAAAATTACTTTACCTACTTATAGTAGATTTAACTTTTAAGTTTGCAAAATTAACATAGTAGATTTAGTTTTGTTTAACTTGCATTTCACATTTAACTTTAATTATTGTAGTTCTTATACTATCTATTTAGGTCCTTTTAATTTTGTAAGAGTTTAACCTTCTCTCTGTGGGATCTATACTTGAAACTCCATTAGAGCCCTATATTACGTGAGAGATACATATACTTGCGTTTATGACCTATTGAATATAAAAAACTGGAAGGACATTTTGGTATTACAAAAGTAGAATTATTGGAAAATTAAGCATAAGAGTTTGAATCTATAGAAAATAACACACACTAGGCATGCATCAGGTACACATTTACATTTTATGTTTGACAATCTTATTTATTTATTTTACAGCATTCTCCTTACTTGTAAAATTAAACAACATTTTCAAAATAAAAAAACAAAAAAAATTAAATAATACTTCCTCTTGAATTTATGGGAGTTCCTCGGATGAGGTAACCCATGGTTGCTAACGAGATCTCCCTAGTATAAATGGGTTTAGCAACTCGTTTAGACTATGTAGATTCAAGAGAAAATAGTGGTACCAGAATGAGAAAAATGTGGGATCCTAACCAGTGTCCCTCTAATCAAATATAAACCCCCTACAATGATTGAACAAAAATGTCATTTAAATCTTTTAAACCATAGAAATTAGGGTTTCTACTCTGACGAGGAGCTCGGTGCTAACTCTTTAGATAACATGACAAAGATGTATAGAAGAACAACTCGAGAGAGCAAGCAGATCTATAACAACAAATCTTTCCTTAAAATTAAATAACAAACCATAGGATTTCAATGTTGTTTGCCTATTACAACATAAATTCTCACTTTATCTTTAGGTCTTTGCACAATCATGTTGTACAAATTAAGCCCTAACTGGTTTTAGGATTCTAAGTTTGTCATTCGTTACGACATAAATCCTTGTATATTCCAGGCTATTTGTATGATTGAGTCTTACAAATGTAATACCTAAATAATAATAAGTGGTATGATGAAACATTTAATAATCTCCTTTTTAAAATTCAAGACAAACCATATGATAACATGGGATATCATTGAGGTTCTCCTCAGGTCTGTGCAACCCTTAGTTTTCTCCAATTGGATTATATAACAATGTTCCAAATTTTAGCCTTTCCCATTTAACACTCCTTAGTCCAATCTTTGAAAAGTCTTACCCTTTGAAATACTTAAAGACAATATTTACTGATCTAAATCGAGAGTTTTTCTAAGTGACCTTGGTCATTTAAGATGTAATTAACCATATGGGCTGGCCCTTATAGGAAACTTTAAGAACCCAGTCTAAAATGAACTATGTCTAATTTTTCATATTAGAAAGAGGAACTTATCAGTCAACCTGAAGGTTTGTAAACTAAAATAAAGGTCATAATTTTTTTCGTTTATTTAATCGAGCCTCACAAATAAGTAATATGTCTATTCCTCGGGATAAGTATGTCACTTGTAGTGTTGTGTTCCTTTATTTAAACTACTGTTTATATGAGATTAGTAAAATCTAGTACTTTCAAAAATAAAATTATTACTTTTCAAAAAGATATATATTATATTAAATTAAATACCCCAAATTCTGGCGACCGACACTCACAAGAGCTTATAT